>WNWK01004831.1:0-47500 GCA_009830355.1 Cherax destructor
CCCAAACAGATTCTGTTAATGATCCATCTATTTTTATGCCTGTTTTTATGCAGCAATTTATATTTTCTCGTACATACAATGCAACTCCACCCCTTTCCCATTATATCTATCTACATGGAACAACTTAAACCCCTGAATATGACACTCAGCAATCATATCCCGACTCTTGGTATTATACCATGTTTCAGTTATTGCAATGACATCAAAGTTCCCAGCACATGCTACCAAACGTAATTCGTTAATTTTATTTCTGGCGCTTCGACAGTTAGTATAAAATACATTGATATGTATCTTCTTGTGAACCTTTTTCAGCTTTTGTTTTACACAATTTCTGTTACTATCATTACCCTGTGTCACTCGATTACTGTTATTGTTATGATTTATGATATCAAAGCCTGAATCAATATTTTGGCCCTCATTATTTACCATTCCTAAACCCATACCTCTAACTAATCCTAGTTTAAAGCCCTAACAACATCCTCAACTGAGCTAGAGAGAAATTCTACACCTGCCCTGGATAAGTGAACCCCATCCCTGGCATACATGTCATTTCGGCCATAGAAGTGGTCCCAGTTGTTAATGAATGGGACTGCATTATCCTTACAGTGTTTGTCCAGCCAGCAATTTATACCAATCGCTCTGGACAGCCATTCATTTCAACACCCCTTCTTGGCAAATGCCACATATAACAGGGCTCCCTCCCTTCTTCCTAATGATGTCTATTGCTGCCTTATACCTACTAACTAAATCCTCACTTCTACGCTTGGATACATCATTGCCTCCAGCACTGAGGCAGATAATAGGATTGATCCCATTACCATGCATGATGTTGTCAAGTCGGCTAACAATGTCTTCCATCCCAGCCCCAGGAAAGCAAACCCTCTGTCTCCTACTCCTATCTTTCAAGCAGAAGGCCCTATCCATATATCTAACTTGGCTATCCCCAACAACAACAATGTTTTTACCTTCCTTGGTACAGTTCGTCGTGACGTTCCCAGTAGTCGACTCACATTCGTCTGGAAGCACAGAAAAGGAGTTCGAAGTTTCCACAGCAGTCTCTTTCTTCTTCGTCGTTACTACCTCTCCATTCGTCTTCTTGATCTTCAACTTCGTCCCATGCTGTCCGGCCACTGCCCAGGTTACCTTCTTGACCTGAGGACTCACAACAGGAGGACTACTACGAATCCTCTTGTTTTCCTCCGTCAATCGCCGTATCTCAAGCTTCGCTACCCTCAATTCCTCCTTAAGCTGCTGGTAAAGATGCTCAATAGGGGGCATCTTGATTCAGTCCACAGGGAGTACACTAGACACGTCTTCACTGAGCTAAGAACAGGTCACCACTGAGCTAAGAACAGGTCACCACTGAGCTAAGAACAGGTCACCACTGAGCTAAGAACAGGTCACCACTGAGCTAAGAACAGGTCACCACTGAGCTAAGAACAGGTCACCACTGAGCTAAGAACAGGTCACCACAGTGGTAGTAATACACTAGTGGCGTAATACACTAGTGGTGTAATACACTAGTGTTAGTAATAAACTAGTGGTAGTAATACAGAAATATTTATCTAACCTATTATTATGCTACCCAAGTAATAGCTTTTACTACGACTAATATTACTACTACTACTACCACTAATATTACTACTACCACTAATATTACTACTACTACTACTACCACTAATATTACTACTACTACCACTAGTATTACACTTCACTCTAAGCCTTTAATTACACACTGTGTCCATGTATTGTTTGTAACGGCTTGACAGAGCTCCTGGTGAGCGAAACGTTGCCACAATAAAATGTCACATTATTTGCACTTGTGTCCTTTTACTTAACATATTGTCGGTAATTCTACCAATTGTTATATTATTATTACACAGATGCCATTAATATAAGTATTATGACTACCTAAATTACCTTTGTAATGCATACGGGTTAAAAATTTATAATGTATATACTCTGTAATGTTTATTGTCATATTGGGCCAAAAGTACATTAACCGTGTTGAAAATGGTATAAAATATCGACAGGCTGAAGAAATGAAGTTTCAGCTTCATATCGTTCCAGACCCTGAAGTTGAACCCTTCTCCAGGCTGAAGGACTGACCACCTCAAATACTTCTGCAAGGTTGATGGACTGATTACATCATCTTTATTTCATTACTATTGCTGCCTCTGTATTTGACTGAAGAAACCTACTGTGTAGGCGAAACGTTTCATCAATAAAGATAGGCAACTATTGCACATGTGTCTTAATAACTCGGTCTTTACAACATCAAGGATTAACTTTAAAGTTGTATCTACTAAGGACCGAAAAATCACATTCCGATGGACAACACAACTAGGAATAACAAGTCATGCAACACGACTAGGAATAACAAGTCATGCAACACGACTAGGAATAACGAGTCATGCAACACGAAACGACAGTTGTTGAAGCATAACTGAATTGCATATTGGTACAGGTGGTATAACTCTCAAATTAGAGACTCCTTCAGTTAAGAATATTAGCACACAATGCCAATCGAATCTATTTCTTTTAACTTTCTAAACTTTTTCTCTACTAAGAAGAACATCCCCATTAATTTACATGACTTGACAAAGTATCTGCCACAACACTGTACCTAATATGTATTCAAAAGTAGAAATTATGTTCTTGTAGGGTTAAGGAACATTTGATTAACCGGCCTGAGTAAAAAAAATCGCGCTCTTTGTTAACTTAAAAATCGATCCCCAACCACTAGTCACCTGTGTTATCCGTAATTGCCATTAAAAAGTAACTGACGACTACGCAAATTTTCGCGTCCTTACAGTTCCTTACAGGGTAGTTTCAAATTTAGGTTGGATAAATTCATGAGTGAGAGGGGTTGGATTTGAGTGGGAATTGCACATGAGTAAACAGAATTATCAAAGCTTATTTCTTGGGTAGCATTGAATATTTGCAAATATTCTGTTAGTGGGATGGAATGTGAAGGCCTGCCTAGTATGTGCCAACAGGCACATAAATGCAAGGTTCTGAAGCTCGGGAGTGTCCATAACCCAAGCACTTATAAGTTAAATAACGTAGAACTTAGCCATACAGATTGCGAGAAGGACTTGGGGGTGATGGTAAGCAGCAACCTTAAACCAAGACAGCAATGCCTAAGCGTACGTAATAAGGCAAATAGATTACTGGGATTTATATCAAGAAGTGTTAGCAACAGAAGTCCAGAGGTTATATTACAGCTTTATACATCATTAGTAAGGCCTCACCTAGATTACGCAGCTCAGTTCTGGTCTCCATATTACAGAATGGACATAAATTCGTTAGAAAACATTCAGCGTAGAATGACTAAATTAATACATAGCATTAGAAATCTTCCTTACGAAGAAAGATTGAAGACCCTAAAATTACATTCACTTGTAAGACGTAGAATGAGGGAGACATGATCGAGGTATACAAGTGGAAAATGGGTATTAACAAAGGGGATATAAATAAGGTCTTGAGGATATCTCTCCAAGAGAGAACCCGCAATAATGGATTCAAGTTAGATAAGTTTAGATTTAGAAAGGATATAGGAAAGTATTGGTTTGGAAATAGGGTAGTTGATGAGTGGAACAGTCTGCCTAGTAAAGTTATTGAAGCTAGGACCTTGGGTAGTTTCAAATTTAGGTTGGATAAATTCATGAGTGAGAGGGGTTGGATTTGAGTGGGACTCGCGCATGAGTGGGTAGAATTGTCAAAGCTTATTTCTTGGGTAGCATTGAAAATTGGGTTGAGCAAATATTCTGTTAGTGGGACGGATTGTGAAGGACCTGCCTAGTATGGGCCAACAGGCCTGCTGCAGTGTTCCTCCTTTCTTATGTTCTTATGTTCTTATTTCGGTTAATAACGCTAGGACGTAGATCTTGACTTCCTTATGTTTAAAATATCAAGGATTTAAAATGCGACAAAACCGTTGAGTTTCTTATAGTGTATTTTAATAAAAGAAAGTTCTCGATATCAGCTCAGCATGATAATGACATCAGGTCGATATTTACGATATCCCAACGTTTTAATGGCAAAAAAACACAAATTAAAAATTATATTATCTTCCTGTCGTTTAGTTTACCTTTTTTTTGTGCTGTACTGACAACCTCTTTGAAGACAACTGGTAAAAGCATTAAGGCAAAATGACTGCTTTCGGAAATTTCACCACTATAGATTGGACAAACTATATAATTTGTGAACAATAAAGAGGTAAGAAGTTGACATGCCTCATAGATCATGCCTTTGGTGGGTACACAACACTTGTTAATCTGGTCACAGACCGGGTCGCGGGGGCGCTGACCCCCCGAACCCTCTCCAGGTATACTACTTTGATCAGCTTCCATCCTCACTACAATTTTACTACAATTTCTACTGGGTTAAGCTAAATATCACAAAAGATACAAACTTAAATACAGAATGAAAAATCTAAAACCTATAAAGAAACGCAGTTCTAGTAATGAGGTATTTACAAGACAAAAAACGTCAGATACAACCCGTCTCTTCTGTGGTAATCCAGGATAGACAATGAATCCAATTTGCAATGCGTCATTTAGATATATACACACAAAAGTTTGAGTGTGCGCTGAGTTTGAACCATTTGTTAGCATAGTTGAGTAGAGGTCATATGGAAGTTATAGAAACATCACCCCTATATCTGGGTGTTCTCTATAACAGATCGTGCACAGGCAAGCATATCTCATCTTAGAATTAAGACAGGTACACTCAGTAACACAACTTTTACAAAATTAATATCTTACGTGGAAGCTGTACTGGACGATGATGAGGCTACACCCGAATACAAGTTCTCAGAACTGACGAAGCTATGAGCGACAAGATTAAATCATCTCGGCAAAAGTGCATCATCAAAAATTAATTGCACACATTTTTTTTTTTTTTTGAACAGACCCCTTGGATATTTTCGCGAGTTGGGAGCACGAAGTGAGAGACGGTAGGTATTACGTGGAATGGCAACTGTTTATAAAATAGAATTTTTAGATCATGTTCATTTACTCCACTGGTTTGAAGTCTATCTTCTCCACCATGGAGATGCTCACTACACAAGTACTGATCAAGAGCGAGGCCTTTAAACAAATTATGAATCAGCTACACATTAGTTAAGCATGCTTTAGGGATAAAGGATCCACCTTTTCCTTAAGTATGTGATCTCAAGAAACCAAGTTCTAGAGCAAATCTTAAAGACAGACAGACAAACAGTGGTGTAACCATATCTGTATTATCATAAACTATCACCAGACCAAGACTAACTAGATTAATCTTAAATGAAACCATTATTGCATCATGGACTGATTACCATGCAACTTAGTCAACTGCAAATGCCCATCAAATTGTAATCACATGACCTCGTCCATTATTTCCGAACAAATAAATCTGTTACTATGATTAATCACTCAATGGATGATATATAATAGAGTATTAAATGGAAGACAAGCCCCAAAATGGTCTGTAATTACCCTCTGTTCAAAATTGCCAAAAGCAATCATTGGATATGGCCTGAGACACATGGGGAAGACAAATATGTTATGATTTTGGGAGGACTTTATATTAAGGTGACATTGTTGAAGTGTTTGAGCGACCTTGATGATAATGGCTCGCGTCAGCCATATCACAGGCTGTAGTATTTATTCAAGGTACTGCAAAGTCCTGTCACGCGCAAAGACAGGTGCAAAGGTTCAACTGGTGACAGCCTGTGTACCGATCAAATTAAAGGAGGATGTCTAAACCAAATCTAGGACAGATGATGGAATAGAAGATGAGGCTAAAGGTCGAATGGCATCTGTTCAGATCAAATTATTGGAACTGATCTTTAATACTGGGCAAGACGTGCATACTAAGAAAAGTCATTCTACAATATAGTGGCTTTTTTATGCTTTAGGCCATTATCATTACGCTAGAGCTGTTCATCTATATGATTTGACAACGCTTAAGCATAAGTGTCCTGCTGTGTATGCAGAACTTTGTAAAGGTCACTTCCCAGTAAAAAGATCTAGTCGTCCTTTCTTCAAAATGTTCTAGAGGAAAGCTATGTACAGAATAACGCATGCGCAAAACATGAAGTCAGGGCAGTGGACGTGTCTGTACGCAGCTTTGCTTTTCCAGTCCTGCGATGGCCATGATGTGACGGAGTTGCTCAGTGTATTAGGCAAGTCATGAAGATACACTAGTATTACAAACTACTTACCTTCTACAAGTCATATCCTTAGTGAATATTGTGTTTGATATGGGGAAACCCTTTCAGTGAGATTACGAATGATCAACTTGTTCATCACACAACAATGGTTACCGATTGTACTGTAGAATCTGTTCAGAAGCTTTAACACTTGGGACAATAAATGAGTGACAGCTGCTACCATAACCGCTTCACTGACCCTTAAGTGCTCCCTCTCTGTCATGTGTATTTGATCAGACCAATCCCGACAACATGATTGTATTTTTCTCTACCTTATACCTTGTCAAGTACGCTATACCAAAACATAAGGCAGTCTCACATGAAAACCAGTAATATCTACCTTAAATCTATGATTGTTGCGCTACCTCAGGTACGTTTGATGATTATGGGGATGTTCAGAGATATAATGGTCTACATCTATTGGAAAGACAGTCTGAAATCTGGCACAGGAAAAAAGAAGGGGAAAAGAACTGGGAAGACATGTTACAAGCGAAAATTAGGTACCCACTAACTGGCAGAAGTTTCTCCATGAAGACAAAAATAGAGTTGAACTCTTTTATCCAATCAGTGTTGTTAATGTAATATACCCAGGACTGGTCATCATAACCTGGTCATCAGCAGCTAGTGATTTTGAAAGTTTCATGGGGTAGAGCCATGCAGAGACGGATACAAGGGTCCTATTTCAAGCAGCTGATGGGGTTCAACATTGTATGAGGAAAAAAACATCTCATTTGAAGTGTGCATAAATCCTGAGCATCACTTAGCCAAAAGCTTGGCTGTGAGTCTCTATGGCTGGGTTATATTGCAAGTACTTAGTTCCAGTTAAGTATTACTGTGGGAGTCCTGCGAGTAGTTGTGAACACCAAAACAAACATAAATAATTTAAAAAGGGAGAAAGAGAATATAGTGCCTTCTGTAGATGCAATAGCCCAGTACTTGCTACGAGTAGGGTACGAGGTAGCTTACACATGGGTACAGGCACTGGTCGAATTATCTCTGTTAATATTTTCCAGCATTTAAGGCTCCCTTTTTTTTCCCCCACAAAAAAGTTTTGGGAAAATCACCCAGCGCCTTATATGCTCAAGGTCAGGGTCAAGGGTAAGCTTTGGGTTACGCTTTAGCAGTTGCTTACTAACAATACAACTGCTTGGATACATCGCCCTAGCAAGCAGCCGACACTCAGGAGTCTTATTAGCGGAAAATGCGTTGTGTCCAGCCTTCTTTGGGTGGTCATGGGAAGAAACAAGAGTTACACTCGAAGATTAAATGAATGACTCTTCCTCCTGTTGGTGAGGCATACTGTGCCGCCATCACCATATATGAGAGCCTTCAAGGGCTGCAGGAAACAGTGCAAATTAAAAGAAAGGCAGATTTGACAAGTACAACATCGTCCAAGTATGGGAAAATGAATGGACATTTGGACACCATCACTGAAGCTAATTGTAGTTACCATGCATAATATATTCCTCGTCCCACCAAAAAAAAAAAAAAGGTGACTAAAGTGTTCCTGAAGCTAGGAAACTCATAAATAAACAGCATTTTGATCACACTAGATCGGCGGCGCCGATGCATCAAACTGTCCACCGGGTAAAAATAATTTACTACACCTTATTCTGATCCTACCCTCTGCATTCTTTATCGTGATATATATCTCCATATAAACTTATAACAGTCTGTGAAGCTTATTATTGATATAGACTTTTGTTTTTCATTCTTCAGTCATTAATACATGAAAACCGAACTGACCTTTTTGAGGCTTAATGAATATTGAACAAATCCGAATTTTGTACTTTACATGATTGCCTATCATACCTGAATTTCTTAATAACGAAAACATTGGTACAGAGGTCAAGATCAATGGCCCATCACCATTATTAAGGGAGAAGTGGTCACCATTTGTAAAATGGCTGTATCGACCAACACAGGTGAAATCTGTTTGGAGTCCAACTTTGAAAATAACTGCTAAGTGCATGGTACTTACATCGACCCTAATGTTTATATCACGAAGTGCATGATACACCTCTAAACGGGTTCTTAAGCCTCCAAACTATATAGAACAATGCACAAATATAACTGGAATACACAAATATAACCTGCACGTAAGCTTCTTTGTCGTATGTGCGGGTTATTTATGTATTACTCCAGACTATAGGTTGTCTGTGTTGAAACGATGGAATAAGAAGTGCAAGTTGTCAAAATCTTCAGTGGATAGAAATAGTTATCAAAAATGTTCAAGAGCGCAATCAGTGGCTAAACTTATTGCTTTGTTAATGTTGAGTTCTTCTCTGCTAAACCTAGTGGATTTATTTGACATTCGTCTAAAGGGACCATTAACTTCGTTGACAACGTTCAGAATATCTGTGGTTTATTCTGTTTAACTGCACCTGAAATTATATTTTTTCTATACGAAAATCACAATTTCTATCTGCTAAAATAAGTGTTCAAAATTTTGCCTCTTGTACACGAGATATAAAAATCACCTCCACTTTCATTGTCTAACTACTTTGCTAGAACTGCTTCACAAAATAACCAATAAGGATCACTTCAATAATGACAATCACAAAAAAGTAATTTTTGAATTTTGTCCATGAGACATGTTTACGACTGACTAATATATCAATTTTTCTAAATAAAAGACCGCACTTCCTTGACAATAAACTGCAAAGTAAGTTTGGTAACAACTCAAGATTTTACTTCTGGCTAAAAGTTGCAAAGTGTAGTCAGAACAGAAATATACTGACACTTAACATAGTCTTTGTTTTAACCAAAACTGCATCTTAGGACTTATTACAGAGTGAATTGAATAAAAATCTCATCACTAACATTTTCTGTCATAACCATTAACACTCAACAATCATACAACATGGGTGAAAAAATTTGTTAGGGCAAACAGACACTTGTAGAAAAGTGTAAACATTGACGCACACTTTCCCAAAGCCTGTCTTCTGGGGGAAAATCATTATTAACACCTCCACTTCAGGAGACTCTCCAAGATGTTCAAGATCACCTGAAACGAACCAAAACTTGTTTCAGGACGCATCACAGAGCAGTATATAATTTGAAGTGCTTAGATCCTAGGTAGGGATTTTTTGACTGTCACTGACATAGCACACACTTCTAGGTTGAACACGAACTACACCACCACAGCACGGAGGGACTACCTCCCATCACCACCACAGCACGGAGGGACTACCTCCCATCACCACCACAGCACGGAGGGACTACCTCCCATCACCACCACAGCACGGAGGGACTATCTCCCATCACCAACACAGCATGGAGGGACTACCTCACATCACCACCACAGCACGGAGGGACTATCTCCCATCACCACCACAGCACGGAGGGACTACCTCCCATCACCACCACAGCACGGAGGGACTATCTCCCATCACCAACACAGCATGGAGGGACTACCTCCATCACCACCACAGCATGGAGGGACTATCTCCCATCACCACCACAGCACGGAGGACTACCTCCCATCACCACCACAGCACGGAGGACTATCTCCCATCACCACCACAGCATGGAGGGACTACCTCCCATCACCACCACAGCACGGAGGGACTATCTCCCATCACCAACACAGCATGGAGGGACTATCTCCCATCACCACCACAGCACGGAGGGACTATCTCCCATCACCAACACAGCATGGAGGGACTACCTCCCATCACCACCACAGCACGGAGGGACTACCTCCCATCACCACCACAGCACGGAGGGACTACCTCCCATCACCACCACAGCACGGAGGGACTACCTCCCATCACCACCACAGCACGGAGGGACTACCTCCCATCACCACCACAGCATGGAGGGACTACCTCCCATCACCACCACAGCACGGAGGGACTATCTCCCATCACCACCACAGCACGGAGGGACTACCTCCCATCACCACCACAGCACGGAGGGACTACCTCCCATCACCACCACAGCACGGAGGGACTACTCCCATCACCACCACAGCATGGAGGGACTACCTCCCATCACCACCACAGCACGGAGGGACTATTTCCCATCACCACCACAGCACGGAGGAACTACCTCCCATCACCACCACAGCACGGAGGGACTACCTCCCATCACCACCACAGCACGGAGGGACTACCTCCCATCACCACCACAGCACGGAAGGACTACCTCCCATCACCACACCATAGAGGGACTACCTCCCATCACCACCACAGCACGGAAGGACTACCTCCCATCACCACAGCATAGAGGGACTACCTCCCATCACCACCACAGCACGGAAGGACTACCTCCCATCACCACAGCATAGAGGGACTACCTCCCATCACCACCACAGCACGGAAGGACTACCTCCCATCACCACAGCATAGAGGGACTACCTCCCATCATCACCACAGCATAGAGGGACTACCTCCCATCACCACCTCAGCATTGAAAGCCTTCACCTTACCATCACCAGAGCAGGGAGGGGATCACCTCCCAACCACCAGAGCAGGGAGGGGATCACCTCCCAACCACCAGAGAGGAGGATCCCTCCCACAGAAGGAGGGTCACCTCCCACCACCAAGCAGGAAGGAGGGGTCACCTCGCCACCACCAGAGCAGGAAGAGGTCACCTCTCCACCACAAGAGCAGGGAGGGGTCACCTCCCCACCACTAGAGCAGGGAGGGGTCACCTCCCCACAAGAGCAGGGAGGGGTTACCTCACCACCAGAGCAGGGAGGGGTCACCTCCCCACCACAAGAGCTGGGAGGGGTCACCTCCCCACCACAAGAGCTTGGAGGGGTCACCTCCCCACCACAAGAGCAGGGAGGGGTCACCTCCGCACAAGAGCAGGCAGGGGTCATAGAAGCCGTTTACACTGCCCCGAACTTCAGAGTTCTTGTTCATAATGCTTCAATATATCTCTTCCTTCATAGCTAGAACTAGGAGTGGTAGTGTCTGGGGATCTCACCGTCAAGGATCACAACAGGGCAACTATCACATCGGCAAGGAAAATTATTGGATGGATAATGAGAACATTCAAGACAAGAGATGCAGAGCCACTGATAATCGTTTTAAAATCACTTGTTCTCTCTAGGTTGGAATACTACTGTACACTGACAGCTCCATTCAAGACAGGTGAAATCGTATATCTAGAAAATGTACATATCAATTCCATTAAACACCTTAACTACTGGAAACGCTTGGAAGCACTTGACTTGTACTCACTGGAGTGCAGGCGAGAGAGATACATCATAATCTACACCTGGAAAATGATAGAGGGACTGGTCTCTAATCTGCACACAGAAATCACTCCCTACGAAAGCAAAAGACTTGGCAGGCGATGCAACATACCCGCAATGAAAAGTAGGGGCGCTATTAGTGCAATAAGAGAAAACACATTAAGTGTCCGGGGCCCAAGAGGGAGCTGAACAGATGAGCTGATCAGCCGGGCTGTGGTTCGTACGTTGGACTACGTGCGGCCAGCAGTAACAGCCTAGTTGATCAGGCCCTGATCCACCGGGAGGCATGGTCGTGGACCGGGCCCCAGGGGAGTTGATTCCCGGAATACCCTCCAGGTAGAACTGAGTAGAGGCGGGGGCGCCGCTTATACAGCAGGTTGGGTTCCGAGCTACTGCTGTAAATAAAAAATCGCTGTAAAGTGAAACATATAAAAACCTGATAACATGGTTACACTACAATATATTAAGTGAGCAATATAGCTAGGCCAAAAAAGTGTGTATACAGTACACACATTACTTACCCTAAAATATTTTCTTACTTAGCTTTTAGTGAGTGGTGAATATATTTATTGCAGAAATCCTGAATAAATTAAGAATGGGTATAATTTGAAAACTGCTGTATTAGCCAAACGCTGTAAAGCGAGGCTCGACTGTATATATGTCAGAGTATCTCACCTTCAAGGATCACAATAATGTCACTCACATCTGCGAGGAAAATAATATGATGGATAATGAGAACATTCAAAACAAGGGATGCCATGCCAATGGTGATCCTCTTTAAATCACTTGTTCTCTCTAGGCTGGAATTCTGCTGTACACTTTCAATTCCATTCAAGGCAGGTGAAATCGAAGATCTAGAGAATGTACAGAGAACCTTCACTGCAAATAATAAAAAGTTTATTCAAGCACCTTAATTACTGGGAACTTTTGGAGTCACATGACCTGTACTCAATGGAAAGCAGGCGAGAGAGATGCATCATAATCTACACCTGGAAAATCCTAGAAGGACTGGGTCCCTAATCTGCACATAGAAAATACTCCCTATAACATCCAAAGACTGGGCAGACTGTGCAACATACCCCTAGTCTGAAGGGGCTACCTTATTCCCCATCATGACATGAAGGGGCCACCTTCTTTCTCCATCACAGCATGAAGGGGCCACCTTCTTCCTCCAAGGTATGATGGGGCTTCTTTGCTCCTCCTCCACAGCATGAAGGGGTCACCTCATTCCTATACCGCTGAATTAAAGGACTACCTTGATCCTCAGCCACAGCATAATGGGGCCGCATCTTCCCTACACCCCAGCATGGAGGGGCCACCTTAAGATAAGATAAGATTTCTTCGGATTTTTAACCCCGGAGGGTTAGCCACCCAGGATAACCCAAGAAAGTCAGTGCGTCATCGAGGACTGTCTGTCTTATTTCCATTGGGGTCCTTAATCTTGTCCCCCAGGATGCGACCCACACCAGTCGACTAACAACCCAGGTACCTATTTGCTGCTAGGTGAACATGACAACAGGTGTAAGGAAACACGTCGAAATGTTTCCACCCGCCGGGAATCGAACCCGGGCCCTCCGTGTGTGAAGCGAGAGCTCAAGCCACCAGACCACCGGGCCACCACAGCATGGTGGTGCCACCTCCCATTTTCACAGTACTGAGGGCCACCCCCACAGCATAGAGAACCGGCCATCTTCCACCCCAACAGCATAGAGGACGGCCACCATCCCCGACCCCCAGAGAATGAACTCCCCCGCCCCAATGTATGGAGGGCCGTCCACATTCCTCACCCCCAAACTCAGAATGGAGGGCGGGCCACCTCTTCCCCCCCCCCCTACACACACAGCATGGAGGGGCCTGGTCGCCTCACTTTCCCTCTTATTCTGGTGTCCAGGCTGGATGGACTCTGGGCAGGATGTGGGCGGACCCAAGGAAGAGTACGTTCATTGTACCTCTCTGTTGCTCCCCCTCCCATTTACCGTTTCTCATCTCTTATTCCCTCCCCCTGCACCCTCCTAACTCCCTTCCCCTCCCATCACCCCTCGCCCAAATTCCGCCATGCCCCAACTCCCTCCAGTCCACCAAGATCATCTCCCCTCCTGCCTCCCCTCGTCTCCTCTCTGCTCCCTCAACTTCTGGTGACGTGTACTCCGCTTTAGGTCAATTGCTATTATTTTAATGTTAAGAAAGTCAGCTGTGCAGTTTCCTTAACATTGATTTTAAAAGCTCCATAGCGAGATGCATTTAAGCTGAATCTGTCGCACTGTATAGCGCATTGGACCCCAAGGGTACTAGTAACGTTGACTTTTTTGGGGGTTATCCTACGTAATCCACACATATACTGCTAGGTATAATAATTTTCGTAACTGTATTTGTGTGTCCCTATACCTGGAGTTACCTGGAGAGAGTTCCAGGGGTCAACGCCCCTGAGGCCCGGTCTGTGACCAGGCCTTACAAATTATTTCAAATTTTTCATTGCACAGTTTTCTCCGACTTTCATTCGTCAATTTTTTTTAAAGCAACAGTAATAAAAATATAGAAGTGGGCTTTTACAAAGCAATATTTTCACCAACTTTGGTCATGCGTGTTAGGTAAGACGGCCTTGGGAGTCATGCACAGGGTCCCGCTCACAAAAATATTTCCCAACCAGCCACACATTGTTATTTGCTGCACACAACAAATATAATGTAATTTATTGCATTAAATCCCTCTGATCACTCACATTTGTTTATCTTAGTTTATATACAAAGAGAAGAATCAGAGATGTGTATCTCTCAGTATGTATATAGATATATCTCTGTCTCTGACTCTGTCTCTCTTTAGTCACTGTGTGTTTTAATCCTATTTTGGATTAAAAATTAATGTAGTCAAAAAACTTTAAACTTAACTAACCTCATTCCATGAATTGTTTACCACATTTTTTGTCTATGATTATTTGAAATAAAAAAAATTGTATATTTAAGGGTGTCATGTGGCTTGTGTGAATGTAAATTACGTTACCATTTTGTAGGTACAGGAGGTGAGTTGTGCTCGTGGTGTTCCGTCTTCAGTTTTATATATTTCATCTTTAAGTTTTATAATGTTTGTAGTTGTTACTTGTTCATTTGGTACACTGTTCCAACACTAATACTATTAAAAAAAAAATTTTAGTCTTCTATCGGAAACGTCTGTTCAATATCTATTCATACCAGTGTACTGTTGTTCTTCCCAGGTTTATTTTATCAGAATAAAGAAACCGCGGTACGGGTGGGGACTGAACTCGCGGCTAGTGAGTCGTCGTTAAACTCCAGGCCAGTAAGCCACTGAGTTAGCCGACCCAGTGGCTTACCCACTGGCCTGGAGTTTCAAGGCTCACTTGCCGCTAGTTTAATCCCCACCAGTGCCGTGATTTGTTTGCAATCGTGTCTTTACGATTTCGTGATTCATCATAGTCGACATTCAATATTGCAAGGTTGCTAGAACTCAAAGGCATCTTATAGTCTATTGCTAAAGTGTCAAAACCGTAATAAGAAAAAATCCTGGTCCTACCTAGAGGGTGTTTTGGGGGTCAACGCCCCCTCGGCCTGGTCCATGATCATGTCTCCCGGCGGATCTGGACCTGATCAACCATGCTGTTATTGCAGGCCGCACTCAGTCCATCATACGAACCACATCCCGGCTGGTCTGGTACTGAATTTAGTAAGCTCTCCAGTTCCTCTCTTGAAGACGGCTTGGGGACAATTGGTAATATCCCTTACTTATTATGAGTGATTATCGAACCATCTTGGAGTCCAGACACTTGCGTTTTCTCTTAATGCACTCAGGGTACCTTTGCTTTCCATTGTAAGAATGTTGCACCGTCTGCCAAGTCTTTTTCTTACGTAGGGGTTGATTTTTGTGTGTAGATTTTGGATCAGTCCCTTTAGGATTTTCCAGGAGTGAATTATGATGTCCCAGATCTGCATTTTTGCCGGCCTTGAAAAGGTCTGTTAGTGTACAGTAGTATTTCAGCCTCGATAAAGCAGATGACTTAGAAGTGATGATCACTGGCTTGGCATCCCTTGTTTTGAAAGTTCTAATTATTCATAGTATAATTTTCTTCGCAGTTGTGATAATGATACTTTTGTGATCCATGAAAGTGAGATCCTCTAACATTATCCCTCCATTACAATTTGCTTTATACTCAATTCTTGTATTTTATTTCCTCAAGCTTTAAAACTGAGGTTTGTCCTCGCTAAACATAATATTGTTTTCTGTGTTCCATTGAAATACTTGGTTTATATCCGCTTGGAGATTTAGTGTCCTCAATAGATGATACTAGCAGATTCTAATGTCGTTTGCAAAGACACGGTGCTATGGTTTATGTCTGCTAAATTTGAGGATGAGGAAAAGAATGAGGGTGAGTACTGTGCCCTGTGGAACAGAACTTTGAGTACTGTGCCCTGTGGAACAGAACTTTTCACTGTAGCAACTTCTGACCCTGTTTACTAGTACTCTTGTTTTCTTTGGCTAGAAAGTTAAAGTTCCATCTTCTCACTTTTCCAGTTATTCCTTTAGCACACATTTTCTGCGCTATTACATCATGATCGCTCTTGTTGAAGGCTTTTGCAAAGTCTGTGTTTATACTGCATCTGCATTCTGTTTCTCCTCCAGTATATCCAAGACCATGCCATAATAGTCCAGTCGTTGGGAGATGAAGGAGCGACTTGCCGTAAACCCCTTCTGCTCTGCCTTCTGGGAAACATCAGCCCAGTTCATCTAAAGCATTCATGGGACCTCAATTACATCAGAGATCTCTCTACCCTGAACAAGAAACTAAGTTGCTTGGAAATTATTTCCCTCTTCACAAGCAATTGACGTTCTCCGACGTAAAGTCAGTCAGGACCTTAACCTTCCTCTACCTCCCGGAGATTTCGTTGTCCTAACTAAACTCTGCATTAAATTAAACTGATTTTCTTTTAACAAGATGATCTATAAACATGGTATGGAAATGGACTCTTCCATAAGCGCCGTTTTAGTTAACTTGTATATGGAACATCTAGAAGATGAACTCTTCGCCACGGTGAGAAATAGTTTGAGGTAATCAGTCCCTCAGTATGGAGTCGATGTGTACAGTCCATCATCTCCACAATATATATATATATATATATATATGTCACTGTATTGTTTATAACGGCTTGACAAAGCTCCTGGAGAACGAAACGTTGCCACAATGTCATATTAATTGCACATGTGTCCTTTTACCTAACATATTGTGGGAAATTCTAGCAACATTATTACATGTTTTAGGTTTAACACTTTAGTGTCAAAGACTGACTGCTATTTATCTCTGATATCTCACTGTCATTTTTCTTCCCATTTACGGAAATAGAAGACAGGTTTTAAAAATAGGTGATATAGCGTATTGTAGAAAAATTGTTCAGAAAACTGACAAATTGATGTATGAGAAGCTTCTGCAACACTTGGGTATATTGTGAAACGTTTCGCCGGTCAGTGGCATCCTCAGTCCTATACAGAGAAGAATGATTGAAGATCAGAAGGAGTTTCAGGTAATCAGTCCCTCAACCCGGAGTCGATTCGACCACTCCATCAGCCTTGATAAAAGTAGAGCATAGGTTAGGTAGGCGTGTGAGGAAACAGGACAAGTGTTTCATGACGCGGGTCCTAGTCAAATGACCGAGGCCTTCCGCTGGCTTACCGGTCCAACACTTTAAAAATATGGCTATAATTACCTAATAGAGGATATAAGAGGAGAAGGGTCTTATATATTGTGTTTTTCCATGGTGACACTGCCTCTAATTACGTCGCCTCATCTGTCTGCACTATATACGCCACTTCTACGCGCGTATGTTGCACTTAAATCAAGACTGGTAGATTGATCACATCGACTTCAGGCTGAGGGACTGATTACCTCAAACTCCTTCTGACCTTCAACCATTCTTCTCTATTCTGGACTGAGAAATCCACTGCCTGGCGAAACGTTTCCACAACATACCCAAGTGTTTCACAAGTGTCTCATTCATCACCGTTACGTAGTGTACTAAGAATAACTAACCAGTAGTACGAACTAACCAGTACTAATAAGAACTAACCAGTAGTAAGAAGAACTAACCAGTACTAAGAAGAACTAACCAGTACTAAGAATAACTAACCAGTACTAAGAATAACTAACCAGTACTAAGTATAACTAACCAGTACTAAGAATAACTAACCAGTACCAAGAATAACTAACCAGTACTAAGAATAACTAACCAATTAGGTTTTTCGAAACGAGGTATTCACGATGCCTAGATTCAAATACAGAACGTATATTGGAAATTGCTGGTTCATCAAATGAGAGTTGTAGACAGGTGGATGAATCTGCCAACCAGAGTGAATGAATCACATGTGCGTGCCCGTACGTACGCAAGCGCTCGCGAAAGCACGCACACCCACACACACTGCGACCAGTGAAGAGGCGGGGCCAGGAGCAGTGACTCGACCATTGCAACCATAATTAGGTGCGTACAATAAGGTGAGTATACGCGCGCCCGCGCACGGTAACGACAAAATACTGAGAGGAATTGACAAGGTGAATAGGGACAGAGTGTTTCAGAGATGGGACACAGAAACAAGGGGGTCACAACAAGGGGGTCACAACAAGGGAGTCACAACAAGGGGGTCACAACAAGAGGGTCACAACTTGCATTTGAAAACTCAAATGAGTCACAGGGATGTTAGAAAGTATTTGTTCAGTCACAGAGTTGTCAGGGAGAGGACCAATCTGGAGAGTGATGTAGTGTAGGCAGAACCCATGCATACCTTTAAGAAGAGGTACGATGAAGCTCATGGAGCATGCAGAGTGTGGACCAAGAAGCAACCAGCGAAGAGGCAGGGCCAGGAGCTGTGAATAGACCCCTGTAACCACAATTAAGTGAGTACACACACACACACCTAACCATATGCACATACACGTATTCTCCTTAAACTGTGATGAATTTTTAATTTAGTGCAAGTAAACGTCCAAGGTGATTTGTGAAGGCGGTGAGCCAGAACAAGTGTGTCGCAAGTGTGTCGCAACTTAAAGTAAGAAACACCGGCAGATTTGCCACGCCTCTTAACCATCCCACGCTGAGTAAATTACTAAATTTTCTTCACCTCAGTAAACAAAGGATCAGTCTTTATATGGAGTATGTGTCTGAATGAATTTAAATTGTTTTGCCATTTCGCCTCAAATAACAGTTATTTCGCTTGAAATAGCAGTTATTTCGCTTCAAATAGCAGTTATTTCGCTTGAAATAGCAGTTATTTCGCTTCAAATAGCAGTTATTTCGCTTCAAATTGCGGTGAATTCGCTTCATATAGCAGTCATTTCGCTTCAAATAGCAGTTATTTCGCTTCAAGTAGCAGTTATTTCGCTTGAAATAGCAGTTATTTCGCTTCAAATAGCAGTTATTTCGCCTCAAATAGCAGTTATTTCGCTTCATATAGCTGTCATTTCGCTTCATATAGCAGTTATTTCGCTTCAAATAGCAGTTATTTCGCTTCAAGTAGCAGTTATTTCGCTTCAAATAGCAGTCATTTCGCTTCATATAGCTGTCATTTCGCTTCATATAGCTGTCATTTCGCTTCATATAGCAGTTATTTCGCTTCAAATAGCAGTTATTTCGCTTCAAGTAGCAGTTATTTCGCTTCAAGTAGCAGTCATTTCGCTTCAAATAGCAGTTATTTCGCTTCACGTAACAGTTATTTCGCTTCACGTAACAGTTATTTCGCTTCACGTAACAGTTATTTCGCTTCAGTTATTTCGGATCAAATAACGTTATGTTTACAATCTTATATGAACATTAAGTACTGTCATTCTGCTTCACTTCATCGCGGAGCCCAGCTCAGTCTAAGACATGCTGCAACCCCCAAAAGAAGTAAGTTCTAACAGTCGGCTAACACCTGTTTACTGTTAGACCAACACGGGTAGCTGGTTAAACAAGACTTGCTCACAAGACTCCGACTCTTCCTCAGGACTGAGCTCGGGTACGTCGGTTGAGAACTGAAGAAGCTACTACCGATCCACGACCACATCCTCACCGACATGCAGAAAAATACGATACCATCCTGTTTGTAATCTACGATAGTGGAATGCTGCAGTTCGGAAGATCATTTTGAATTATGTCCACACTTGCAGGGCAGCTATAGAATATATGATGGTGAATCGTCTATTATTTCGGGTAAAACTAAGTAGGAGACTAGTCTAATACAAAAAAAAAGATAAGCCATACAGAACAAATACTTCACACACACAAAAAAAAGGTATCCAGCATCGAAATTTCCATGATAGGTATTTACGAATAACTGATGCCAGTTCAAGATAGGTCACCACACTGGCACTTGTGCAGACGATTTTTCTCCTGATTTCACCCTCAGTGTCACTTTACCCTCAGTATAACCTCACAGTGTGACCTCACCCCTGATGTAATCACATCCTTGTTGCGACAGTTCTGTATGATCTTACTCTTAGTGTGACTACCTTCAGTGTGACCTCTCCCACAGTGTGACCTTATCTTCAACACCATGTGTGGTGCTGAGAATATCTTTCCAACGTACGAGGATATACGTACGTACCTTCGTTAGATATCATTATTGAAAGATGGTACGAGGATACACGTACCATCCAACAACAATGAGAGTCAACTCAACTTGATAAAGGGAGACACGTAGAACCACATAATACGTCACATCTTCCATTTTCATGTCCACTGGTCTGAATCTGCGATACCACTGAGCCATGACCCTCCCATTATTACTAAAATTTGTTTTGTTAAATTTCTCATTACCTTATATTAATATCTTATGTCGTCGTGCCGAATAAGTAAAATTGATCAATTAGTAAGAACTCATTTAAAATAAAGTCCTGTCTAAAATTTTCTCTTATACATTTAAATATATATATATATATATTTTCATTTTTGTTAATGTAAAAATTAATAATGAAATGATCCGAGACAAGACAACACCTTAACCTGGAAGATATTTACATTAACCCATAGCACTAGTAGTAATGTTTAATGTGTTATTATGTACAAGGTAAGCGCTAATCTCGTACGGGTCATAAAGAACCTGAGATAAATGAGGCAGTTAGGTTTAACCTGAGGAAAGGGGTGCGTAGTTGTAGTTCAACAGGTCAAGAACCGATCACCAGCAGCACTAAGGCCTGTGGTTAATTATGAGAACACACAGAGGCAAAGAGAGAGAGAGAGAGAAAGGCAGAGAGAAAGTGTCAGCAGTCAACCACCAACTAGAACGGCCAATACCCTGAGTCCCTACTAACCACCTCATACGTATGACCACTCACACTTGGTCACAGCTGGACGCTGTACACACCAGTGCCCTCGTTGCAGACGCAACGATGCATACTGCATTCAGTACCTTAGCCTCTGCTAATGTGCAAGAGGTATTCCTCTTTTATTTCTAATTCTCTAACAATTTTGGATATATTAAGAATGTTTCGTCAGATGCCTAGCATGATCGATCATCACAATGTTATTCTAAGGCTTCTTCATCCCACACATTTCACGTCTAATGTTGGCTGAAGGAGAGTGGAGTGTTTATCAGTTAACACAGAGAACATGGTTGCTCGAATCATGTTACTGCAAGCTACCTACGACAACTGTGGTCACACTACAAGAACGAGATCCCTACGACAACTGTGTTCACACTACAAGAACGAGATCCCTACGACAACTGTGTTCACACTACAAGAACGAGATCCCTACGAGAACTGTGTTCACACTACAAGAACGAGATCCCTACGACAACTGTGTTCACACTACAAGAACGAGATCCCTACGAGAACTGTGTTCACACTACAAGAACGAGATCCCTACGACAACTGTGTTCACACTACAAGAACGAGATCCCTACGAGAACTGTGTTCACACTACAAGAACGAGATCCCTACGACAACTGTGTTCACACTACAAGAACGAGATCCCTACGAGAACTGTGTTCACACTACAAGAACAAGGTTTGTGAGTTTATGGAAGGTACACGGAGGCCTCAGGGCTGTTACAGTTGCGTTGTTTACGGACTCTTATTGGTCCTGAAGATACAAACGATTGGAATTAAATGAAAACAGCAGAATCTATTAAACAATGACGGAACTTAAGCGATCTCTTACACACACACACACACACACACACACAAGGTTAGGTAAAGGATTCCTAACTTTATTTACAAGCTACGAGCCGTTACCTACATCATAATTTGAAAGCCTTTTTATTGTTATGAGACATACAAGTAGGGAACAGGATGGAGTTGGAGCCATCTGTAGAGCAGTAATTTCCTTTGATCAACTGACTTTATTTCGTTGATTTTATTATGCTGTAGGAACATGTTCAAGACTCGAGTCATCCTAGGAATAAATGATCTCAGGTGAAGTGATGTTCTGGAGAAAGATACAGGGTGAAGTTGCTGCTTTGCTACCCGTCTTGTGGTGTAGAAGTTAACTTCTCGCTGTCCTCGGAGTGGAGCCAAGTGTGGTACTTTGACAATATTGGCCTTGTACATAGCAGTAAGGCCACCCATATCCCTCCTGTGTTAAAGGCTCTGCTGAAATTACAGATCTATCCAGGCTGTTCTCTACTCTGTCAAGTAGTCACGCGCGCGCGCGCGCGCACACATACACACACACACACACACACGCGCGCGCGCGCGCGAGGGAAGACAATCTACAATACTTTACCACCAGTATCGCTGAAAGTCCTTAACCAGGGAAATAAAAAAATATTATAAACCAAAAGAACAGTCAGGAATGTTGGGCAGTGGGAAGAGGTGATGGGGTTCATCACCTGGACATGATAGATGTTATGAGAAGCAAATTGGATGAATAGTGGGAAATAACGTTCAATACACTTCAGGAGGAAACAGCAGACCTGAGCATTTAAGGAAAATGGAAGCAGAACTGGTAAAAAAAAGTGTCTGAGGAAAAAAAACTGGAAATGGTAATTGCTTAATGAGACTTAGGAGATGAAGGGGTGAGAAAAAGGGGCAGTAATAACGTAAGGAGCACCACTAGCGAAGGAACTCAAGAGGCTCATAGCAAAGGAGATGATAATAGAGCGAGCGAACTGGTGACAACAATCAAGGAAGGATAATCAAGAGAAGCCACTGATGATGAATGAACTGAAGGAGGGTGATGAATCATGAAGATGGGAGGAGAATAAGATTACACCGATCACTGGGTACACATGAGAGGATGAATTAGTAGAAGTGCAAATTTTTTAGGGTATTGAAAATTTACCCCATAACAAACAACGCCTGATCAAGCTGATCTTTAGGTTACATATAACTTAGAACAAGGTCCTGAGACAAACATTTTGCTTGATGAATAACCATTACAACCATGTATACCTGGATCAGGACAAGACAGAAGCAGAAAAGAGTGATCACCCAGCCTCTTGGAACTCCTCGACGCTCACCTCTCATCTCGTAAAAGCTCCAGCTCTAGGTGCCCCCTTGTTTCCCCAACAAACAGCATAATAACATTCCCAGTCCCTTTCCCTTCTACCTATAACACTGACCCCTCCTCATGAAACATGTACACCAACCTTATTCTTACTCCTGACATATGAATAATGCACAAACCCTAGACAATACAAACCAGAGCATGGTAAAGCAAACTCAGAATGTAGTATTAAAATGACGATCAAAAGCGATGAACTGAAAGAACAAATAACAGAGGTAACCCCAGACATCATAGCTGTCGCTGAGACAAAGGTGCCTGAAACGAAAACAGATGCAATATTCCCAACAAGATAGCAAATGAGGAAAAGGGAAACAGATGAGGCAGAGGATTTGTACTGCTAATCAGAAATCAATAAAGTTATGAAGAGATGAGATAAATAAAAAGAAGGGGCCCCAAAGCAGTAATGCAGTAGCAGTGATTGACAACCCACCACCAAACAGCAGAAGACAGAATCAGGAATATGATAAAAAAAAATGAATAACGCCATAGCGGAGGCACTAAGAAGAGCTCATAGGGCTAAAGCAAAACTATTAATTATGGGTGATATCAACCACAAAGAAATGGACTGGGAGAAGTGAGACCGACATACGGGACCAGAAACATGAAGGCCTAAGATGATGGAGGTAGTTAGGGAGAAAATTTGTTACCCTGTCAGTGACACAACAAGGAAGGACATGAGCCAGTAAAACCGGAGCTAGTAATCTCCTCAGGCACATATGACGTATGTGAAATAGAATATGAGAGACCCTGGGTGCCGTTGACCATGTAGTATTGACTTCCGAACTCCTTGTGGAATTATACATGAAAGTTAGAATGGCAGGTGGGGGGATGGTAGAATAAGAAACTAGATTTCGGAAATGGAAACTTTGGAAGGATGAGTGAATTCCTAAATGCAGTGCAATGACAGAGAAATAAAAGGAACATTAACAAATGAGATGAAGTATCAAGCCGGAAAGCGCCATGAAGCAAATGAGAACTTCATTCCCAGAAAGAGATATAACAAAAACAATGATGCAGAAGGGGAAAAAAAGTACAAGAGCATGGGAGGACTATAGGAAGTGGGGGATTGATGAGAACAAAGACTTAAGCACAAGAGTCATATATCAAAGGCAATGGGACCTTACAAGGTGTCACAAAGGATTCTGCGAGAGAAGAGAAGCACTGTCTGAATCACTAGCAAGGAGCTACATCAAGTTAATGAATACAAAACAGTAGTTAGAAATCTCGTGAATAGCGAATGTAATCCAAATATTTAAGAAAGGAGACAATCAGGAATTGTTGAACTACAGATCAGTATGATAAATATACATACCAATGTTGGGAAATGGAGATGATTATTAGGCAAGTGGTAGAGCACTTTGAGAGAAGTGGTTTTATGTAACAAAATATCAGTCTGTCCTGCCAACCTGTTGGGATTCTATGACAAAATAACAGACGTGAAACAGGAGACAAAGGGAAGGGAGTGGATTGCACTTTCTAAGACTGCAAGTATACATTTGATACTGGACAGTTACCAGAGATATGGGAGACAGCAAATGTAGTCGCTATATTTAAGAAAGAAAACAGACAGGAGGCGTTAAACTACAGACCAGTTTCTTTGACATGCGTTTTTTGCATGCCAATATAAAAACATAGAAGGGATTACGGCCAGAATGCTTAGTGAGGAGTTTCATAAATAATAACCTGCATGGGTATGGGTATGAGGAAAACAAGAGACAAAAACTTGAGGTGTGGGCAGGAATATCATGGAATGTACTCTAGTGTGGATCAAAGATTACATCAAGGGAAAGACACAAAGTGAGATTGTCTGTGAGGATATGCCAAAGCGGGAGCAGAGTAACTAGCGGGGTTACCCCAAGAATCATTAAGGCATATGCTGTTTCTGTATATATATATATATATATATATATATATATATATATATATATATATATATATATATATATATATGAGGAGAGTTATTAAATGGAGAGTTAGAGGTATCGGGAAGATGGAGGGAATATTTTGAGGAGTTATTAAATGTTGATGAAGACAGGGAAGCTGTGATTTCGTGTATAGGGCAAGGAGGAATAACATCTTGTAGGAGTGTGGAAGAGCCAGTTGTGAGTGTGGGGGGAAATTCGTGAGGCAGTGGGTAGAATGAAAGGGGTAAGGCAGCTGGGATTGATGGGATAAAGATAGAAATGTTAAAAGCAGGTGGGGATATAGTTTTGGAGTGGTTGGTGCTATTATTTAATAAATGTATGGAAGAGGGTAAGGTACCTAGGGATTGGCAGAGAGCATGTATTGTTCCTTTGTATAAAGGCAAAGGGGACAAAAGAGAGTGCAAAACTTATAGGGGAATAAGTCTGTTGAGTGTACCTGGTAAAGTGTATGGTAGAGTTATTATTGAAAGAATTAAGAGTAAGACAGAAAGCAGGATAGCAGATGAACAAGGGGGCTTTAGGAAAGGTAGGGGGTGTGTAGACCAAGTGTTTACAGTGAAACATATAGGTGAACAGTATTCAGATAAGGGTAAAGAGGTTTTTGTGGCCTTTATAGATTTGGAAAAGGCGTATGATAGGGTGGATAGGGGGGCAATGTGGCAGATGTTGCAGGTGTATGGAATAGGAGGTAGGTTACTGAAAGCAGTGAAGAGTTTTTATGAGGATAGTGAGGCTCAGGTTAGAGTGTGTAGGAGGGAGGGGGACTATTTCCCAGTAAAAGTGGGCCTTAGACAAGGATGTGTGATGTCACCGTGGTTGTTCAATATATTTATAGATGGGGTTGTAAGAGAAGTGAATGCGAGGGTCTTGGCAAGAGGTGTGGGGTTAAAAGATAAAGAATCAAATACAAAGTGGGAGTTGTCACAGTTGCTTTTTGCTGATGACACTGTGCTTTTGGGAGATTTTGAAGAGAAGTTGCAGAGGTTGGTGGATGAATTTGGTAGGGTGTGTAAAAGAAGAAAATTGAAAGTGAATATAGGAAAGAGTAAGGTGATGAGGATAACAAAAAGATTAGGTGATGAAAGATTGGATATCAGATTGGAGGGAGAGCGTATGGAGGAGGTGAATGTATTCAGATATTTGGGAGTGGACATGTCAGCAGATGGGTCTATGAAGAATGAGGTGAATCATAGAATTGATGAGGGGAAAAGGGTGAGTGGAGCACTTCGGAGTCTGTGGAGACAAAGAACCTTGTCCATGGAAGTAAAGAGGGGAATGTATGAGAGTATAGTTATACCAACACTCTTATATGGGTGTGAAGCATGGGTGATGAATATTGCAACGAGGAAAGGCTGGAGGCAGTGGAGATGTCATGTCTGAGGTCAATGTGTGGTGTGAATATAATGCAGAGAATTCGGAGTTTGGAAATTAGGAGGAGGTGCGGGATTACCAAAACTATTATCCAGAGAGCTGAGGAGGGGTTGTTGAGGTGGTTCGGACATGTAGAGAGAATGGATCGAGACAGAATGATTTCGAGAGTGTATAAATCTGTAGTGGAGGGAAGGCGGGGTAGGGGTCGGCCTAGGAAAGGTTGGAGGGAGGGGGTAAAGGAGGTTTTGTGTGCGAGGGGCTTGGACTTCCAGCAAGCATGTGTGAGCGTATTTGATAGGAGTGAATGGAGACAAATGGTTTTTAATACTTGACGTGCTGTTGGAGTGTGAGCAAAGTAACATTTATGAAGGGATTCAGGGAAACCGGCAGGCCGGACTTGAGTCCTGAAGATGGGAAGTACAGTGTCTGCACTCTGAAGGAGGGGTGTTAATGTTGCAGTTTTATAACTGTAGTGTAAAGCACCCCTCTGGCAAGACAGTGATGGAGTGAATGATGAGGAAAGTTTTTCTTTTTCAGGCCACCCTGCCTTGGTGGGAATCGGCCGATGTGTTAATAAAAAAAAATTATATATATATATATATATATATATATATATATATATATATATATATATATATATATATATATATATATATACACGAATAATATACCATAAGGGATTAAGACAAATGTATCTCTGCTGGTGTAAAATAAATGAGGAACATTATCACCGATGAGGACATGAAAAGGCTATAAATGGATCTGGATAAACTTGGGAACTGGTGAGGTAACAGGGTACTTGAATTCAATCCTAGCAGATATAACGTTGTCAGGAGTGTGAAAGAGGCAAAAAGACCAGAAATTTAGTATTAATTCGGGGGACAGAGACTACAGAACTCGCTTACGTAAAAAGATCTAGGTGTGAAAATACTGCCGAGGATATCGCCAGAGTTACATGCCACCTGAAAAAGTACTGTAACCAATGCTAATTTGTCGAATTCAAGAGCAGCCCGCAGGAATCTCAATAACCATTCTTGGTTCTTTATTCAACAAATGTTAAGTCCATCTTGGATGATGGTCCTTTGGTTTGAAGACTTCTTCAAATGGGACTGACATTTGAACATGTATTTTCAATTGAAACTGGGAAAATACCAGAGAGACTAAGAAAGAGAGTAAACCGAAAACTACTTGATGCCATCCATACACCAGGGTCTGACAGCTTGTCACCAGGGATTCTGCGAGAGGGTGCAGAAGCATTGTTTAAACCACTAGTTATGGTCTTCAACAAGTCAGTGGTAATGGGACAAATACCAGAGATTTGGGAAACAGCAAATTTTGTCCCTATATTAAGAAAGAAGACAAGAGGCGGCGTTAAACTACAGACCAGTTGCTCTGACATGAATGCCTTGCAAAGTAATAGAGAAACTTATCGGAGAAGAGCTGTAGAATACTTGCAGAGAAGTGGTTCCATGAGCAAGAACCAGCAAGGGTATGGATATGGCAAATTTTCTCTTACTAACTTGTTGGAGTTAGTAAGAGAAAGTAACTGATGTGTGACACGAGAGAGAGGGTTGGGTAAATCGCAGTTTTTAGACTACAAGAAAGCGTTTGATACTGTACCCCGCAAGAGGCTGGGCCAAAAAAATGAGTGTTAGGCTGGAATAACAAAAAATATACTCCAGAGGATCAAAGTGCATCTTAGGGGAAGAAAACAAAACGTGATTGTCAGGAAAGAGACTGTCAGAATGGAGAAGAGTAACTAGCGGGGTTCCGTGAGGGTAATCATTAGAAGCAGCACTGTTTCTGTGACACTGCAGATGGGAGTGATTCAGATATATCCCTGTTTGC
Source organism: Cherax destructor (assembly GCA_009830355.1). Lineage (NCBI taxonomy): Eukaryota > Metazoa > Arthropoda > Malacostraca > Decapoda > Parastacidae > Cherax > Cherax destructor. The sequence continues at coordinate 28,026 of WNWK01004831.1, forward strand.
TGATGTAAAATTAATGAGAATAAAAACAGATGAGAACGAGGCAAAGCTCCAAATAGATCTGGACAAATTGCAAGTGGTCAGATGTTTGAATTCCACCTCAGTAAATGCAAAGTTATGAAGACTTGGGAAGGAGCAAGATGATCAGAAACAGTTTATTAACTAGGGAAAACAGAGGCTGAAGACTTCACTCTTGAGAGAAGACCTAGGGGAGAGCACAGTGCCCAGTATAACGCCGAAAAACCTCTGCAGCCAAAGCTCGTCTGATAAATCTAAAAGTAGCCTTCAGGAATCTCAACAGAGTCATTGAGATCCCTTTATACCAATTAAGACCCATCTTGAGTGTGCAGCACCAGTACGGAACCCACTCCTAAAAAAAACATTTTCAGAAATATGCAACCAAGTTTGTTCCTGAGCTAAGGGGCAGGAGCTTCAAGAAGAGGCTAATAAAATGGGACCTAACGATACTGGAGGACATAAGAACAGAGAGGACATAATAAACACAATACTCAGGGGAACTGATAAGGTAGACGGGAATAGGTTGCTTGAGAAGCAAGAAACGGGAACTCAGGGTAATCTTTTGAAATTAAAGGCACAGATGAGCCACAGGGAAGACAGGATGTATTTATTCACTCTCAGAGTGGTTGCAAAGTGGATGGAGTGATCTTGGTGAGGAAATGGTGGATATTAGACTAATAAGGAAAACAAAGAGTTGAGGACTAGGATGGACTGCAAATAGAACAGAGCAGGCTGCAGATCCGGTTTGACAAGTGGTTACTAGAATTTGACCCCAGCTAGTGCAAAGTTATGAAGATTGAGGATAGGTAAAGAAAAACGCAAATGGAGTACAGGCTCAGGGGCAGGGGGAAAGACCTCATATCTCACTCCAGAAAAAGGACCTCGGGGTGAGCATTGTACCGTCCATATAGCAAGAGGTACTCATCTACTGAATAACTGCTGCAGCAAACGCGCGTTTAACAAATATAAAATTAGCTTTCAGGAACCAAAGCAAGGAGTCATTCAAAACATACTGGAATAAGCAGCACCAGAATGGAACATCTGATCTAGCGTGTCAAGAAACAAGAAAGTGCAGAGGCGTGCAACGAGACTAGTCCTGAGGTGAGGGACAGTAAAGTGAGAGATTGAGCTGTGTATAATGACATGAAGGGAAAGGAGGCCTAGGTACCATGTGTTAACGACATACAAAATACTAAGAGGAATTTATTGGATGAAGAGATTGTTAGAGATGGAAAGCAGAAGCACGAGGGCACAGCTGGTATTTGAAAACAGATGTATCACAGGGATGTTAGGAAATATTTCTTCAGCCTTAGTGTGTTCAGGACGTGGAACGACCCCAACAGAAAAATGGTAGAATCAAGATTCGTATACTGCTTTAAGAAGAGGTACAATAAAGCTATCGAAACCAGGAGTGAACTCGGAAAAGACCATCAAAGAAGCGGGGCCAAAAACTCAGATCAGACCCCTTCAACGCCCCCCGCTGACAAACAGTTCGCTGATGTTTTTAATTTATATATGATAATACAACTTTGTAGATTAATGAAGCTGCCTAAACCTAAACTATAATAAAACAAAATCTTATGTGAAGGAAGGTTTAGAAAATAACACAAAATCGCGTAAGAAAACGAACCATAAACAATAAGGAAAGTTTGCTGATGAATAATGAAAAAAAAAACTATTTTCAATTACCATTTACCTCCTATTCCTCCTTTACTGCAAAGCACATCTGCAATCACAGTCAATAGCAATTTTATAGACAGTTACGCTTTTCCAGTGAATATTTTCCGGTTATTCGTATATTTTTTTCATTGCTATTTAAGAAAACATATCATGAATAATTCTCGTTGGATTATAGTAAACTGAGACAAGGATGTTCATTATCCCGATACTGATCTAATCCTGCAAGTTGTCAGCTCTTCACTCAATTCAACAGCCGTGTCCGATCTGTGTATATTTTATGGTTATTGCGCGAATAAAGGAAAAAGGCACGAAGCATCCGTCACGTCATACGATTTAAGAATCGCGGTTTTTCGAGTTATACGCTGTTGGACTTGTTCATAGTTCATGATACCCGTAGCTCGATTGCTAGTGCACTCAGCTCACACACTGAGGTCTGTGGTTCGATCCCCTGTACGGGTAGAAACATCAGGATTTGTTTCCTTAAGACATCTGCTGTCTCTGTTCACCTGGGTGTTAGTAGACTTGTGTGGGTCGCATCCTGGGACAAAATCGACTTAATTTGTCCGAAATGCTCAGCATAACAAGGGGCTTTCTATATAGTAGTATGTCATTGATGTCAGCTAGACCTGTATACCTTGTACATGTACTTTTAGAAACAAAGATATATTATATTATTATTATACTAGTTGTCTGCTTCTCTGTAGTCAAACACGTGTATTTTGGACTTGTGACATTACAGTTGCTATTATTTTCATCTAAGGTCATATATACTGATTGTATCATGGCTTCATGACGTTACAATTACAGTTATTTATCTATGGAATGAATCCTGTATCATATTACAGTCGTTGTATATTAAGCTGTGGACGGACCACTGAATGATTTATGGTATTACAGCTTCTGTTTGTATTAATGTGATCAGTCACTGGAGGAAGCTTGCAAAAAGTCAGCTACATGTCTCGTTTCAGGATGAGTACATCACTGGAGCACCCGGCTGTATACATCACTGGAGCACCCGGCTGTATACATCACTGGAGTACCGGGCTGTATACATCACTGGAGCGTCCGGCCGTGTACATCACTGGAGCACCCGGTCGTGTACATTACTGGAGCACCCAGCTGTATACGTTACTGGAGCGCCCGGCTGTATACGTTACTGGAGCCCCCGGCTGTATACATCACTGGAACCCCCAGCTGTACACATCACTGGAGCGCCCGGTTGTATACATAACTGGAGCGCCCGGCGGTGTACATCATTATAGCACCTGGCCGTGTATATTACTCGACCAATTGGCAGTGTACATCACTAGAGCACACGGCCATGCGCATCACTAGCTTATTTGGCCGTGTACATCATTAGATTACCTGGCCGTGTACAGGACTTAGAGCTCCCAGTTGTTGACATCACTGGAGTGTTAATTAACCACGTGTTTCGTTAGACCAAGCGACATATTTTGACACGAGGTGAAAGCCTTGTACAGTTGCGGAAAAAGTTCCTATACTTTCTCTGCTGGGCAGAAGTGACATCTGTCAACTTAGTCGTAAACAGAGTAGTAAAGAGTATTTACATGAATGAATTAATCCAGCTTGTAAAAACGAAGGTGATTGGTTGACAAAATTAACCCAGCTTGTAAAAACGAAGGTGATTGGTTGACAAAATTAACCCCGCTTTTAAAAACGAAGGTGATTGGTTGACAAAATCAATTGCCATATTTTGTGTATCTATATAAAAGAAGATTTAGGAATACAGGAATGAATTATTTGCCATTCAGATATTATATCCAATATTAGAAAAACAAAAATTATTTTAAAATGTAACCAAATATATTGAAAGGGAAGTGTTATGATGGGAGGTCCGTAATCATTATACATCAGTCACATTTCCTCAGGTGAATCAGAACTGTGATGGATGAGTTGGGTGACTGTATGAGGCTTGGTTTTCCTGTCTTGCAGAATTTTGTATAAATTATAATTTAAAATAATATTCCACTAATCAAGGTGTGCCACTTTTATGGTATTATTTAACACTAACAATAGAATTCACCCGTTCTGCCACTTTATAATGAAACTACAGACAAACATGCAGAGAGAGAGAGAGAGAGAGAGAGAGAGAGAGAGAGAGAGAGAGAGAGAGAGAGAGAGAGAGGCGTGTGTGAGCATGTTAGATATGAGCGGAGGAAATTGGTTTGGTGTGCTGTTGGAGTGTGAGCAAGGCCACATTTATGAAAAGATTCAGGAAAACTGGTTAGCCGGACTTGAGTCGTGGAACTTGAAAGTACAGTGCCTGCACTCTGAAGGAAGGGTGGCGTTACTGTAGTTTAGAGGGGCCTCTAAACTGTGTTATCAGCACACCTCTGGCAAGACAGTTATGGAATGACTGAAGTTTTTTTTTTTTTTTTTTTTTTGGGGGGGGGGGGCTGCCCTGCCTCTGTGTGAGACAGCCGGTGTTAAAAATAATGCTGGCTCCAGCAATAGAGATGAAGGGCAAACCTTGAGGGACCCCTGGGCGTGTTGACACGTGTCACCTACACGATTCAGAGGATCATTGCCTATCGTGCGCAGGTTGCCGCAGGACTGGGAAACCTGACCACTGGTATATGCGCTACTGTTCTCTAATGCTCTGCTTTCCCAACAGTGGAAGAAACCGTGATCCCACACACACACACACTTACACAACAATCAAAGAAATAAAAAAAAACACTAAGAGCTTATACATCAGATAAAAGAATGAACCAATAAAATTTACTGTCGTTGCCGCGTCAATTGGTGTTCTTACAATTGACAGGAACAGTTTCTCTCCCTGCTGGATTACTGTCATTATTCAGAACAAAACCTGCAGAATTGATGGATAAATTTGGATGTGTAACAGAGGAAAATGAAAAGTAAATTATCATTATTATTATTAATTATTATTATTATTAATGTAAACAATGTCATACACGTACAGTGATGAATAAGCTACATGTACACTACAGTGATCAGTATAGTACACATACACTACAGTGAACAGTGTGGTACACTAAAGTGAATAGTGAGGTACACTACAGTGAACAGTGTGATACACTACAGTGAGGTACACTACAGTGAACAGTGTGGTACACTAAAGTGAACAGTGTGGTATACTACGGTGAACAGTGTGGTACACTACAGTGAACAGTGTGGTACACTACAGTGAACAGTGTGGTACACTACAGTGAACAGTGTGGTACACTACAGTGAACAGTGTGGTACACTACAGTGAACAGTGTGGTACACTACAGTGAACAGTGTGGTACACTACAGTGAACAGTGTGGTACACTACAGTGAACAGTGTGGTACACTACAGTGAACAGTGTGGTACACTACAGTGAACAGTGTGGTACACTACAGTGGACAGTGTGGTACACTACAGTGGACAGTGTGGTACACTACAGTGGACAGTGTGGTACATTACAGTGAACAGTGTGGTACATTACAGTTAACAGTGTGATACACTACATTGAACAGTGTGGTACACTACAGTGAGGTACACTAAAGTGAACAGTGTGGTACACTACAGTGAACAGTGTGGTACACTACAGTGAACAGTGTGGTACACTACAGTGAACAGTGGTATACTACAGTGAACAGTGTGGTTGACTACAGTGAACAGTGTGGTGCACTACAGTGAACAGTGTGGTACACTACAGTGGACAGTGTGGTACACTACAGTGGACAGTGTGGTACACTACAGTGGACAGTGGGTACACTCAGTGAACAGTGTGGTACATTACAGTGAACAGTATGGTACATTACAGTTAACATTGAAGTATACTACAGTGATAGCAGTGTGAGTTATCACTGCAGTGGAGGTACACTACAGTCAATCAGTGTGGTACACTACAGTGCGAAGGTAACTACCAGTGACTGAGGTACACTCAGTGAACAGTGTAGTCACTGCAGTGCCTGAAGTTATCACTGCAGTGCCTGCAAGAAGTTATCACTGCAGTGCCTGCAAAAAGTTATCACTGCAGTGCCTGCAAGAAGTTATCACTGCAGTGCCTGCAAGAAGTTATCACTGTGGTGCGCTACATTGCAGAGTTACCACTGAGTGCCTACATAGCAGTTATCACTCAGTGGGTTCACTCACTGCAGGTTATCACTGTGGTGCCTACATGCGGTTATCACTGTGGTGCCTACATGCAGTTATCACTGCAGTGATAACTGCATTGTACTCTGCGTACTCACGGAGTTGTATTTGCAGTGATTTAAAGTAACCTCCTGGTCCCACTTCTTTATATAACTTTCAACGGGATTACTGACTTCTGGCAGTTTAGGTCCTCTCATACCTACTCCTGAAACTGTGTATGTGGTTCACCACTGCTTGCTCATCTAACAAATTACATTTATATATCACAATAACATCCCTGTGACTCGTCTGTGTCCTTCACTCCCATGCCTTGGATTTCAATAAGTTAGTATTCGGCGTATCAAATCCTCTGAATATCTTGTACGTCGTTGTCATTTCTCTGCTCATTCTCTTTCCTGAGATCGGCAGATTCAGTTTGGTTAATTTTACTAATTACTCATTATCAGTCTTGGGACTAGTTTTAACTTAAATAGCTTTAATCTAAACCTTCTTTTCGCGTCTCTCAACAAGCTTGGAGAAGTCTGGGCTCCTTACTGATGCTGTGGATTGTTCCACAAACTGAAGTCAAGTACTGAGTTGTGTTTTAAGGTTCCACAAGCTCTTTTTTAAGTTCACCTCGCATTATGCGCTTTATGTTAACCTCTGACTATGTGTGTGTATACGTGTGTGTGTGTGCGCACTCGCGTAGAGAGAGAGGGAGAGCAAGAAAGAGAGGGAGAGGGGGAGCAAGAGACAGAGAGGGGGAGCAAGAGACAGAGAGGGGGAGCAAGAGAGAGGAGGAGCAAGAGGGGGAGCAAGAGACAGAGAGGGGGAGCAAGAGAGAGGAGGAGCAAGAGGGGAGCAAGAGAGGGAGCAGAGAGAGGGAGCAAGAGAGAGGGAGCAAGAGAGGGGAGCAAAAGAGAGGGGGAGCGAGAGAGAGGGGAGCGAGAGAGAGGGGGAGCGAGAGAGAGGGGTAGCGAGAGAGAGGGTGGAGCAAGAGAGAGAGAGAGGGGGGGGGAGCAAGAGAGGGAGAGCAAGAGGAGAGAGGGGGAGCAAGAGAGAGGGAGAGTAGGAGACGGAGCGAGAGAGAGAGAGGGAGCGAGAGAGAGAGAGAAACTATTTTCAACAAAGACAGAAAAAATCACACGTCATAATGCACAACAAAGTGGAGAACATTCTTGCAGTTTCCACAATTACCCAAGCTTCGTTATGTTTCAAAACCTTACAATATAGAAATAGATGACGGGGAGTAAAGAAAACCGAAACAAAGCTTTTATTGTATCTGACTGGAGACTCATGACATGTAATTCGTGTACTAAAGGAAGGGAGTGTGGTTGGCTGAGGGTGAAGCTGTGTGTGTGTGGGGCGGAAATGCCTCAAGGTATTGTGGTCTGACGTAATAATTCTGAGAACACGACTTACAAAACAATACTGACCTATAAGCATGCAGGTTGTATAGGCTTATGACCGTTACCACCAGTATGGAACATTGATATGCACATGCACATAATTAAATATATAAGAGTATAATTTGTTAATACTAACTTACTGTTACATGTTAGGTTTCAACATGCAGGTAATGAGGCGTGAATGGTTGGTGTTGAGTCGTCTACCTCACAGAATCAAGTGTCACCACAACTGTTTCCGGTGTCCATATGTCGCCCGGAGCGTCTTTGCCTTACCTGTTGGGGCCCATTTAGATCGACGTTGTTTGAAGGAGGGGGGGGGGAATAATAATCATGTTTGACCCAAGGGAAGGAAGTGTAGCTCCAATTTCTAGGGTCAAGCGCCTTTTCCAGTATCAAAAGATCCTCTTGATGGGTTGACGTGCTAATAAGGATATGAAAATATGAAAAAATTATTAATAAGCTTGCGGCAGACCGCATGTATCCATGATCTTGTCTAAGAGGCAGCCATGGATGACCATCAGTGTGACATTGTAAATGGTCCAAGTCAGACCGAAACGTCGTGGTAGTCTTCTCTACAGGTGAGGGTTATTTGTGTATTGTTCCAGTCACGGCATTGCGCCTTTTTGTTCTTAATGACCATTAAACATCTGTCTTCCTCAACATGGAATTCTCCATTAATAACAATACACTTAATCCACTGTGTGGTAATGAACATTGAAATAAATTTATAAGTAAAATTATTTGATATTTTAACAAATTTATACTATAATGCAATAAATTATAAATGGCTTATTTATGCAGATGACAAGACATATAACAAGAGAAATACGTAAATCCTTCTATTATTATTATGAATGATTATTAAAATGTAATAAATGTCAGTTTTGAAAGGAGATTTACATGTAGACGATGAAAACCTGTAAATGAACTTTGAAGATTGAGACACTTATGCAAAATATGGGAATCTTTATTAAGGAAACGTTTGTCTGTATTTCGACTTTCAAGTGTGTGGTCCTCTTCAACAGAGGACCTCTTCAACAGAGGACCTCTTCAACAGAGGACCTCTTCAACAGAGGACCTCTTCAACAGAGGACCTCTTCAACAGAGGACCTCTTCAACAGAGGACCTCTTCAACAGAGGACCTCTTCAACAGAGGACCTCTTCAACAGAGGACCTCTTCAACAGAGGACCTCTTCAACAGAGGACCTCTTCAACAGAGGACCTCTTCAACAGAAGACCTCTTCAACAGAAGACCTCTTCAACAGAAGACCTCTTCAACAGAAGACCTCTTCAACAGAGGACCTTGAGATCGAAATTTACAAAATTTCTTCATGTGTATACTTATTCCATTTATGGGTTATGAAAACATTCTTAAATATATAGTGCTCACCTATATTGTTATATAGAGAGGTATAAATTATTTAGATACTTATTAACTTAATAAATACAGGTGTGTTTGGACGTCTTGAGATGTAGTGTAGTAATGTGAATAGATTCTATTAAATATGGCTTTTCCAAGTGGTGAATTTTACCCACGATTTAACAGCAGTTTCACTCCAGATATGAAATAAGAGAAAGACGTTTCTTACAAAAAGTGAATGAACAATTACTAATATAAAGATCAACTTGATCAAGATGTTGGGAAAATGCATTTGCATACTAAGCTCGTGAACCCTTCACAGGAAGGATGTAAATGCTAGAAGGGGCCTTTTGAGCAAAGCCATTAACGTTACTTAGATCAAACCTGACTACGTCCCAAGTCCATGTACTACGAATTAAGCGCTTTCCAATAATAATAATAATTTGATTATTATTCCTTGTGAAAAGAATACTACGCTTAGTAGAGTAGAAGAGTCGAGGACTACGTGGCTTCTGGTACGAAATTCAAAGACTAACTCCGGTGTTTGCAGTAAGTCTGTTCAACAAACACTAAACTGGTAATTTAATCTGGATTTTTCCTTTCTGTATAAATACATTAAATTAAATGGTTTGGAACTAAATGTCGTACTGTCGATAAAGTGAGAATACGTTGTATAATATGACTTAATTGGGACAACATTTCGCCGTATACATCATGTATAGTGTATGGCCCTGTCCTCTACACAAGAGCACATGGCCATACACTGGAGAATTATATTTTAAGTGTCCAAACATGCAGCCTTTCAAAGACACCTCCACAGAAACCTTATACTTGGAGGGTATTTCGGGGGTCAGCGCCCCCGCGGCCAGGTCCATGACCATGACCTCAAACCTTATATGATATGGCAAAACACCTCATTGTTATTTATAAAATATCTAAAAACTTGAGGTTTTATCCACATTTTTCATCGACGGTTTTTATAGAGGCGATTGCAACCAATTTATGACCAATGTTTATTATTGGTAATAAGATATTTTTTGAGATTGCATTCCATATTGTATACATTAATTATATGAAGTGATTGTAAAATACTAATATTCCTTTTTAGTAATGCGATAATGCTCAGTGGGGTCTGACAAAGACCCATTGTGACTTCTGTAATCCTAATTTTTGCGATACCACTCACCAAGGCCTATGAGATGGGGAGGGGGAGGGTCAGCCGGTACATTAAGACTCATGTGCAACAGTTAGGTATCTACATCTTCAAGGGTGATGGACTAATTACATCGTCTTTACATCTCTATTGCTTCTGCCTACCTTTCCGTACTCGAATGAAGAAGCCTACTTTGTAGACGAAACGTTTCGAAATAAAGATACCTAACTGTTGCACAGGTGTCTTACTTACCAACCTGTCGGTATTGAATACGATTTTAATATTCAGCCGGGGCCCGGCTGTGAATCTCTGAAGGGGCCCCATAGCCATAGACTTATTTATTTTTTTAAATTCTCACAGGATGAGTATTGGGTACGCAGACTAGCCACTCAGTCAACACAACTACGCTCTGTGTAGAGCGACAAGTCCCAGGTAAAGCTTGTGTATTTTTTTTTTTTGTCTTTTCAAAGTATCTTAATGTTCGATGTAAAAGGCCCTGCAGAAGTGTTAAGGCCACACCCACTCATGTATTCATCTAACCTATTTTTAAAACTACACAACGTCTTAGCATCTATGACGGTACTCGGGAGTTTGTTCCACTCATCCAGAACTCTATTACCAAACCAATGCTTTCGTATATCCTTCCTGAATCTGAACTTCTCCAACTTGAAACCATTGCTGCGAGTCCTGTCTTGGCTGGATATTTTCAGCACGCTATTTACATCCCCTTTAGTTATTCCTGTTTTCCATTTATACACCTCAATCATATCCCCCCTAATTCTACGCCTTTCTAGACAGTGCAGATTCAGGGCCCTCAGTTTATCCTCGTAGGGAAGATGTATCAGAAATCTTCCCTATGAGGATAGAGTGAGGGCCTTGAATCTGCACTCTCTAGAAAGGCGTAGAATTAGGGAGTATATGATTGAGGTGTATAAATGGAAAACTGGAATAAATAAAGGGGATGTAAATAGCGTGCTGAAAATATCCAGCCAAGACAGGACTCACACCAATGGTTTCAAGTTGGAAAAGTTCAAATTCAGGAAGGATATAGGAAAGCACTGGTTTGGTAATAGAGTTGTGAATGAGTGGAACAAACTCCCGAGTACCGTCATAGGGGCTTGGACGTTGTGTAGTTTTAAAAATAGGTTAGATAAATACATGAGTGGGTGTGGGTGGGTGTGAGTTTGGACCTGACTAGCTTGTACTACCAGGTCAGTTGCTGTACTAATTCTTTAAGTGGTAGTGACCTGACTACCTGGAGACGGTAGCTCCAGGTGGTCGGCTAGATAATTATATGAGTGGGTGCGGTTGGGTGTGAGTTGGTTCTGACTAGCTTGTGCTACTAGGTCAGATGCAGTGCTCCTTCCTTAAGTGAATGTAACCTGACCTGGCTGGATCGGGGCATTGACTTAAGCCTGTTGGAGACTTGGACCTGCCTCTCATGGGCCAGAAGGCCTGCTGCAGTGCTCCTTCTTTCTTATGTTCTTATGTAAACATATCGTAAGATATAATTGCCTGCTGATAAATGAGACTTGTGCAACATTTGGGTATCTATATTCTGGAAATGGCCAGCCAGTGTCTTCTTCAGTCCAATACAGAGAAGAACGTAGAAAAAGACATTTATGTACAGTTCAAGACATTTGTTAAAGGAAACGTTTCGCCCCGAGTGGCTTCTTCAGTCCTAATACAAGGATAACTAAGAAAACGAGTATACCGTGGAACCTCGGTACTCGAACAGCTCCTAATCGAACAATTCGGTACTTGAACGCTTTGTTCGGTAAAAAAATAGCTCGGTAGTCGACCGTTTGTTCGGCACTCGACCAAACAAACACGACCTGCCAGAACATGTGCGTCAGTTTCCACGCAGTTGCTCAGTCCAAAACTCCGCTGAACTGTAAAGTATTTCGTGTTTCGCAGTTTTGGGTGTTTTTTTTATATTATTTGTATACGTAAGTCACCATGGGGCTTAAGAAGATTAGTGATAACAGCCAACCAGAAAGAAAATTGGTTAGTGTGTGTTTGCCCTGATGTAAACACCGCCTCCGCCTCTCCATATAATATGCCATTTATTAGATTATATTAGCGTAATTACACAACATTGTATTCGCGCCACCGCTAGTATCCAGCTATTGAGACGACTCATCAGATACTGAATGCTCCTTCTGCTGGCCCCTCCCTCTTTCTCCTATAGCTCCTCCCACTTCGGGCTCCTCTTATATTACGCTTGCTTTCCATTTTGAATTTTTATTCACACAAAAAAAATAGAAGATTTACTGTTATGCAGACTACTGCATTATTGAAAAAAATGTATAAATAATATCAGCGCATTTGTGAAAGCATATTAGACAAACCAGTTGACTTGTATTGGATGCATAACTTGATTTGTTTACTCTTGAACATCAGCAAAAATCGAACATTTCCGCTACTTTGAGCCCAATTTCAAGGTACTTTTAGTCAGTAAACAATTCAAAGTTATCTCTTTTTCTGTAATATAGCTTTCATTCTATCAAATGAGACTAAGTCGCTGTAAGTGTATTTTTGGGGGTCTGAAACTGATTAATCTAATTTACATTATTCTTTATGGGAAAAATTCTTTCGGTACTCTAACAGATCGGCACTTGAACAGCATTCTGGAACGAATTAAGTTCGAGTACCGAGGTTCCACTATATATAGTGGCAGGAGTCAGGTAGAGTGTTGCGTGGGTGGTGGTGGTGGTGGTACTAGTAGTAGTGGTAGTAGTAGTGGTGGTGAGACGGGTTGGGTTAGAAAAGGACCTGTTGACATGTTACAGAGGTCTCCAGAATGGGTAATATCCTGTTGATTAGTGTGAGGGAAAAGTCCATAGATAGGAGTAATGAAAGTGTGAATATATGTATCTACCTGGAGTCTACCTGGAGAGAATTCCAGGGGTCAACGCCCCCGCGGCCCGGTCTGTGACCAGGCCTCCTGTTGGACCAGAGCCTGATCAACCAGGCTGTTACTGCTGGCCGCATGCAGTCCAACGTACGAACCACAGCCCGGCTGATCAGGTACCGACTTGAGGTGCCTGTCCAGTGCCTGCTTGAAGACAGCCAGGGGCTTGTTGGTAATCCCCCTGATGTATGCTGGGAGGCAGTTGAACAATCTTGGGCCCCTCACACTTATTGTGTTGTCCCTCAACGTGCTAGTGGCACCCCTGCTCCTCATTGGGGGGATGTTACATCGCCTGCCGAGTCTTTTGCTTTCGTACGGAGTGATTTTTGTGTGCAAGTTTGGTACTAAGCCCTCGAGAATTTTCCATGTGTATATAATAATGTATCTCTCCCGCCTGCGTTCTAGAGAGTACAGGTTTAGGAACTTCAAGCGTTCCCAGTAGTTGAGGTGGTTTATCGCACTTATGCGTGCAGTGAAGGTTCTCTGCACATTTTCAAGGTCAGCAATTTCACCCGCCTTGAAAGGTGCAGTTAGTGTGCAGCAATATTCCAGCCTAGATAGAACAAGCGATCTGTAAAGTGTCAACATGGGCTTGGCATCCCTGGTTTTGAAGGTTCTCATTATCCATCCTGTCATTTTTCGAGCAGATGCAATTGCTACATTGTTATGGTCCTTGAAGGTGAGATCCTCTGACATGATCACTCCCAGGTCTTTGACATTAGTTTTTCGCTCTATTGTGTGGTTGGAATTAGTTTTGTACTCCGATGAGATTTTAATTTCTTCACGTTTTCCGTATCTGAGTAATTGAAATTTCTCATCATTGAACTTCATATTGTTTTCTGCAGCCCATTTAAAGATTTGGTTTATGTCTGCTTGGAGTCTTGCAGTGTCTTCAACGGTGGACACTGTCATACAGATTCGGGTGTCATCTGCAAAGGAAGACACAGCACTGTGGCTTATATCCCTGTCAATGTCTGATATGAGGATGAGGAATAGGATGGGAGCAAGTACTGTGCCTTGTGGAACAGAGCTTTTCACAGTAGCTGCCTCAGACTTTACTCTGTTGACTACTACTCTTTGTGTTCTACTTGTTAGGAAATTATAGATCCATCTACCAACTTTTCATGTTATTCCTTTATCACGCATTTTGTGTGCTATTACACCATGGTCACACTTTTCAAAGGCTTTTGCAAAATCTGTGTATATAACATCTGCATTCTGTTTATCTTCTAGAGCATCCAGGACCTTGTCGTAGTGGTCCAGTAGTTGGGACAGACAGGAGCGGCCTGCTCTAAACCCATGCTGTCCTGGGTTGTGCAATTGATGGGTATCAAGATGGGTGGCGATCTTGCTTCTTAGAACCCTTTCAAAGATTTTTATGATATGGGACGTTAGCGCAATTGGTCTGTAGTTCTTTGTTATTGCTTTACTGCCCCCTTTGTGGAGCGGGGCTATGTCTGTTGTTTTTAGTAGCTGCGGGACGATCCCAGTGTCCATGCTCCCTCTCCATAGGATGTTAAAAGCATGTGATAGGGGCTTCTTGCAGTTCTTGATGAACACGGAGTTCCATGAGTCTGGGCCTGGAGCGGAGTGCATGGGCATGTCATTTATTGCCTTTTCGTAGTCATTTGGCGTCGTGATGATGTCAGAAAGGCATGCGTCTGTCAAGTTCTGTGGCACTCATGAAAAAATCATTTAGGTTTTCGATTTTCAGTCTGGTTAGTGGCTCGCTAAAGACTGAGTCATACTGGGATTTAAGTAACTCACTCATTTCCTTGCTGTCATCTGTGTAGGACCCATCCGGTTTAAGTAGGGGCCCAATACTGGTTGTTGTTCTCGACTTTGATTTTGCATAGGAAAAGAAATACTTAGGGTTTCTTTCAATTTCATTTACGGCTCTTAGTTCTTCCCGTGTCTCTTGATTCCTATAAGATTCCTTTAGTTTTAATTCGATGTTTGCTATTTCTCTGACTAGTGTCTCCCTACGTATTTCAGAGATATTGGCCTACTGTAGCCGCTCCGTTATTCTGTGCCTTCGCCTGTATAGGGAGCGCCTCTCTCTTTCTAGTTTGCGTCTTCTCCTCCTTTTCCTTAAGGGAATTTGCCTTGAGCAAACCTCAAGTACCACAGAGTTAATTTGTTCTAGACATAGGTTGGGATCCGTGATGCTTAGGCAATCTTCCCAGTTTATATCATTTAGGACTTGGTTTACTTGGTCCCACCTTATGTTTTTGTTATTGAAGCTGAATTTGGAGAAAGCTCCCTCACGGCTGATCACATTTTGTTGATCTGGGGCTCCCCGCATGCATGTCTGGACCTCTATTATGTTGTGATCTGAGTATATTGTTTTTGATATGATGACATTTCGTATCAGATCATCATTGTTGGTGAAGATGAGGTCCAGCATATTCTCTTATCTTGTGGGCTCTACTATTTTCTGGTTTAAGGTGAACTTGGTGCAGAGATTTAAAAGTTCATGCATGTGTGAATTTTCATCTGAGCTGCCTCCTGGTGTTATCTCTGCTACCACATTGTTTGCAATGTTCCTCCATTTTAGGTGCCTGAGGTTGAAATCCCCCAGTAGCAAGATGTTGGGGGCAGGAGCTGGAGGATTTTCCAGATAGTGGTCAATTTTCAGAAGCTGTTCCTGGAATTGTTGGGACGTTGCATCTGGGGGCTTGTAGACAACCACGATGACCAGGTTTTGATTCTCGACCTTTATTGCTAATACTTCAACTACATCATTTGAGGCATTTAGTAGTTCTGAACATATAAGTGACTCTGTGATATACAGGCCAACCCCCCCTTTTTGCCTGTTCACTCTGTCACACCTGTATAGGTTGTAGCCCGGGATCCATATTTCATTGTCCAAGTGATCTCTTATGTGGGTCTCTGTGAAAGCCGCAAACATAGCATTTGAATCTGTAAGCAGTCCACAAATGTAAGGTACCTTGTTGTTTGTTGCTGGCTTTAGACCCTGTATATTAGCAAAGATGAATGTAGTTGGATTGGTGGTATTGGTGGTATGGGGGGGGGGGTCTTTTTTTCCTGGCTCTAATATCTGTTGTAATGGAGTGGAGGCCATTGACTGTGATTCCACTCCAGAAATGATTGCAGTTGGTGTACATTTCTGTCATTTCCTGCCAGCTTTTTTTCCTTCCTGGCACTAAAAAACCTCTCTCTCCGGAGTGGCTGTGGCTACCCTGATTTTGCCATGGTCTGGATGTTCTGTGTCGCCTCGTACCCTTTAGGTGGTATGCCTGGCAATATAAGTTATAGCACTGTCTTTCCTGAATTGATGTGTGGCACATTTCAGGGTGGAAAAACTTACAGGACGGGAGGTTGCATTTGCCTGTTTTCATATGGGAACGGCATTTTCTGGGGTGATAGTGATAGTTGTGTGGTAGTCTGCTTGTTAAGGTAGGGTGAGTGTCTAGCTCCCGCTATCTCCCCCCTTTTTCCACCCGGTGAGAGGTGAAGTGCGAGGTTACGGCCAAGGGGCTAATCACTTGACTAGCCTCTCCCAACACCACTAAGTATTCACAGCTGCTTCTGTCTTAATTTATTTTATTTAAGAGCTTCACTCTTACATTAATTATGAAGACGTAATTATGCTCTGCCCTGCCTTGCCCATTTCTTTTAAATAACTTATGCCTACTATGAGAATGATTATTAAAGTGGTGAGTAACTATGTCTTTTGATTTCATTACAGCCTTCTGGGCCAGCTAGGGTCATCTGGCACAAAACCGAGGGTGTCCGATGGAGCAATATTCATTGGGGCCACGAGACGTCATTTGAAACCTTTATACTCTTCAAACTGTGGTTCAACTAGAACCAAAGCTCAGGCAACTACGTTATTCTTCAAGTGGACGACACCTGAGTCCCTGGTATCTTGAATGACTATTGGAGTTTCCAACTTGTTTTTGGAAGCATCCATCAACCGAGACAATTCAGAGCTTCCGTGTCAAGAATATCGACACGTTCATCTACCAACTAACATCTGTATAAATTAGCTTTGAATTCAAGTATTATATATCTATTTCATTTTGCCTTTAAGATAGGATTTGAGATTTCATGTTTAAGTGTTTAATATTTTCTTAAAACTTCTATTAAATAAAGTGCTTATCTTCATTGTTATTATTCTCTTTTCCATTTTTGTAATTTTCCTAAGGAGGAGCTGAGCCTTGATTCATCTTGGCATAAAGATTGAACCAGGACTGAATAAATAACCTTCACAATTAGCAATTTTGAGATACTGTAACTTCCGGACTTTTGATGGATAGTGTTGCTGACAGCAATTAGGGCAGCTTCTATGCACTTTTGCCGTCTTAAATCGTCTTCTTTAATCACTGTACTGTACATAAGTTCTTTTACCACATCTTGTCGGTATCACCATAACATTTCTCCACAGAGAAGAACGTTCTTCTTCCGAGTGCCAGAGAGACTCAGGAGATTCTCTGGGGTGTGTTGAACACCTGACGTCTGAGAGTAGTGACATCCCTTGGGCAGCTTCAAACAGAAGTTGGATAAATCCACGAGTGAGAGGGGTTGGATTTGAGTGGGACATGCACCTCATGAATTAATAGGGTTATCAAAGCTTACGCCATGGGTAAGTGAGAATTGGATGGGCAAATATGTTTTTTTTTTAGAGGGTTTGAGTTTGATAAAGACGCGTCTAGTCTGGGTCAGTAGGCCTGATGCAGTGTTCCTCTATTATGTTCTTATATATTTTTTTTAAAGCGTAGGAAACTAAGTAGATATTTTCTGGACGAGTCTGACGTAGGCCCCCTGTTATTGGTTACGTGTAATGTTAATGTGAGAGAGGGAGTAACAAACAGCAAGTCTAAATTTTCAGTCAGTCTAATACATAGCAATTTTTCTTGCATTTGACTACATTTTTAAATTTTCTGGACGTGATCTATGTGTACATAAGTGAACGATAGTTACCCAAGGCAGGTAGAACTTGACTGACAGACAGTAGTAGTAGCTGCTAAGTTAGTTGATGAGCAAGGAAACCCTTGATTAAACTTCCCAGTTACTGGACCGCTGGAAGAGATCGTGAGACTAATTAGTGTCCCAGTGAACAAGAGTTGAGAAGCAATAAGCGAAATGCAGTAAGTGCGTGACTAGCTGATAAAGTGTTGACTCGCGTGTCCATAATTTGCGTCCAGTAATCGTCTAGTGTTGTAAGACAGTCAAATTGCGTTGAGATATTTCTTGCCGACCTGCAAGTAGCCAGAGAGCAAAGGCTGTTATTACTTCTGTGTTCCATAAAGCTCTATTACAAAACAGTGTTAGTAAACATGTAACAGATGATTTGTGTGACTGAAAACAGGTACAAAAACGAAGAAATTTAAAGTGTATACACGTCTAGCCCGCTATGTGCTGATTTATTGGTATTGCCTTTCTGAATGTTGATCTTATTTTGTTGATTTTATGGAATTGATTAGGTTAGGTAAGGTTTGTCAGGAAACAGGACAAGTGTTTCCTGACGCGGGTTTTAGTCATGATGATAACCCGCAGCTGGAGCTTTTGGTCATCTGACCAAGGCCTTCTGTTGGCTTACCAGTCTACCGTTTTAAAGATTAAGGTTATAATTATAATCGTTAATTAAAGCTGGGTGTTGATTTACTGGTTTTTCATTTACTAGGATATTTAACTACTAATGTTGATAAACCGGGTGTTGATTTCTACCTGGAGGTCGTTTCCAGGGTCAGACCCCAATGGTCCAGTTCTTGACCAGGCCTCCCGGTGGATCAGGGCCTGATCAACCAGGCTGCTTGTGCTGGCCGCCGCACGCAGTACGATCCACATCCCGGCTGATCGGTTATGATTTAATTGATGCCTTAGGGCATTCAGTAGTCCATTAGGAAACCGCAACGGGAAAGTTTTATTTGGATGCATGAATTTTTTTCTTTTTTCATCCAAAGTTTTATTTCTGTGTCGCTCAAGAGACGAGACCTCATCCGACAGGCTTCAAATTTTCAATGCTGTTGTAGGGTGTATATTAAAATGGTATAAAATACCGACAGGTTGTTAGGTAAGACACACAGTGGCTTCATCAGTCCAATACAAAGCAGAAAATTGTAAGGAGAGGAGGGCCGTAGAAGTGGCTTATATACTGTAGTCAGGTGAGGCGAAGCAGGAGGAGGCGGGGTCATAGTGGTACCATCCACTAGTCGAAGTAGGTCTTCGTCCAAAGGTTAGACAAGTGTTGAAGAATTCCTTGTACCAAGATCCCAAGATGTTGCTGTGTCTGACAGATGTGACAAATGGTTTTGAAAACCGACAAATTTAATATTCAGACACTTTCTGCTTTCTGAATTACAACTTTCTGCTTTGTATTGGACTGATGAAGCCACTGTGTGGCGAAACGTTTCTTCAATAAAGATTCCCAAATGTTTCTTAAGTGTCTTAATCTCCAACTTGTCGGGTTTCAAAACCATTTGTCGCAACAGTTAGGTATCTTTATTTCGAAACGTTACGCCTACACAGTAGGCTTCTTCAGTCGAGTACAGAAAAGTTGATAGAAGCAGAAGAGATGTGAAGACGATGTATTAGTCCATCAGCCTTGAAGATGTAGTTTTGAGGTGGTCAGTCCCTCAGCCTATAGAAGAGTGTTGTTCAATAGTCTGAAACAATGTGGAATGTAGATGAATGGTTCAGAGAACCGACAAGTTGATAAATTAAGACACACATGCAACACTTGGGTATCTTTACTGAGGAAACGTTTCGCCACACAGTGGCTTCATCAGTCCATACAAAGGAGAAACGTGAAGAAACTGTGTGGCGAAACGTTTCCTCAATAAAGATACCCAAGTGTTGCATATGTGTCTAATTTATCAAACAATGAGGA
>WNWK01004831.1:55000-127500 GCA_009830355.1 Cherax destructor
GGTGTACCCGTGCTGGGCTTCCAACCAAATACAAGAGACAACAGGAGCAGGAGCCAGGCAGCCAGTCCTACTGACCAGGGATCCCCAAGTTTTATCAATAAATCCCTCCAACTGGCTAAGCAGCCAGTCAGACTGGCGAGGCAGCCAGTCCGACTGGCGAGGCAGCCAGTCCGATTCACCAGGTTGCCTCAAAAATTAGTCAAAGTCCCTCATACTAAACAGGCTGATTTAACGACTAGTTAGTCACCAAGTGCTTAAACTGGTGAGGCAGCAGTAACTACTATTTACAGGCCAACAGGTAAGCAATATTTACTAAAATCGTCTTCTGAGTATACAAAGGAGGGAAAGAAAGCCATGGGACGAATTACAAGCACATCTCTGAGCAAAGGCGATTCTCTACTACATGTGTCCATGGACCCCAAATTACCGACCACAGCATGAGCGATGAAGCAACTTGTCCACCGACTAGTTACTAGCAAAGCTTAGTGTTCCCCAGCAACACCAAAGGCAGTAATTGTGGTAACTGAAAGTACATTAGTGGTTCGGAGTGCCGTGGCTAGAGTGGGGTTACAGCAGCACCCACTAAACACATTATATCTAGGGCATAACGCTGGCAGGTTGATGACTTAGTGCACCAATACGGGTTCTTTATATATATATTTTACGTGTTCAGCAGTATTTATAACTAAATACAGACTAACGAGGACGTAGACATAAGATATTGGTGAAAAGTTAAAGGAGAGATGCGGAAGTTGAAGGTGTTTAGATGTATGACATATGTCTTAGCTGAATATAGGAGGGTGAAGGACACAAATGTGATTCATACTACCTGGTGAGCGTGGCTCTCACGCACAACCAGGAGACGAGCGTGGCTCACGCACAACCAGGAGACGAGCGTGGCTCACGCACAACCAGGAGCGAGCGTGGCTCACGCACAACCAGGAGGCGAGCGTGGCTCACGCACAACCAGGAGGCGAGCGTGGCTCACGCACAACCAGGAGGCGAGCGTGGCTCACGCACAACCAGGAGGCGAGCGTGGCTCACGCACAACCAGGAGTGAGGACGGGAGTGTGGCTCACCACAACCAGGGAGCGAGTGTGGCTCACGCAACCAGGGAGGTGGCTCACGCACAACCAGGAGGCGAGCGTGGCTCACGCACAACCAGGGAGTGTGGCTCACGCACAACCAGGAGGCGAGCGTGGCTCACGCACAACCAGGAGGCGAGCGTGGCTCACGCACAACCAGGAGGCGAGCGTGGCTCACGCACAACCAGGAGGCGAGCGTGGCTCACGCACAACCAGGGAGTGAGTGTGGCTCACACACAACCAGGTAGTGAGTGTGGCTCACACAACCAGGGAGTAAGAGTGGCTCACACACAACCAGGGAGTGAGTGTGGCACACACAACCAGGGGAGTGTGTGGCTCACACAACCAGGGAGTGAGTGTGGCTCACGCACAACCAGGAGGCGAGGTGGCTCACGCACAACCAGGAGTGAGTGTGGCTCACGCACAACCAGGAGGCGAGCGTGGCTCACGCACAACCAGGAGGAGGTGGCTCACCACAACCAGGAGGCGAGTGTGGCTCACGCACAACCAGGAGGCGAGTGTGGCTCACGCACAACCAGGGAGTGAGTGTGGCTCACGCACAACCAGGAGGCGAGCGTGGCTCACGCACAACCAGGGAGTGTGGCTCACACACAACCAGGAGGCGAGCGTGGCTCACGCACAACCAGGGAGTGAGTGTGGCTCACACACAACCAGGGGGTGAGTGTGGCTCACACACAACCAGGAGGCGAGCGTGGCTCACGCACAACCAGGGAGTGAGTGTGGCTCACACACAACCAGGGAGTGTGGCTCACACACAACCAGGGAGTGTGGCTCACACACAACCAGGGAGTGTGTGGCTCACACACAACCAGGGAGTGTGTGGCTCACACACAACCAGGAGGCGAGTGTGGCTCTCACACAACCAGGAGGCGAGCGTGGCTCACGCACAACCAGGGAGTGAGTGTGGCTCACACACAACCAGGGGGTGAGTGTGGCTCACACACAACCAGGAGGCGAGCGTGGCTCACGCACAACCAGGAGGCGAGCGTGGCTCACGCACAACCAGGAGTGAGTGTGGCTCACGCACAACCAGGGAGTGAGTGTGGCTCACGCACAACCAGGGAGTGAGTGTGGCTCACACACAACCAGGGAGTGAGTGTGGCTCACACACAACCAGGGAGTGTGTGGCTCACACACAACCAGGGAGTGAGTGTGGCTCACACACAACCAGGGAGTGTGTGGCTCACACACAACCAGGAGGCGAGCGTGGCTCACGCACAACCAGGGAGTGAGTGTGGCTCACGCACAACCAGGAGGCGAGCGTGGCTCACGCACAACCAGGAGGCGAGCGTGGCTCACGCACAACCAGGAGGCGAGTGTGGCTCACGCACAACCAGGAGGCGAGCGTGGCTCACGCACAACCAGGGAGTGAGTGTGGCTCACACACAACCAGGGAGTGAGTGTGGCTCACACAACCAGGGAGTGAGTGTGGCTCACACACAACCAGGGAGTGTGGCTCACACAACCAGGGAGTGAGTGTGGCTCACACACAACCAGGGAGTGTGGCTCACACACAACCAGGGAGTGAGTGTGGCTCACGCACAACCAGGGAGTGAGTGTGGCTCACACAATCAGTGTCACCACTACGGTTGTGATAAAAAGAAAACTTACCCATTTTCCTTAGAATTATTTAACGAAAAACTTAATATTTTAATAATAATTAGGAAATACTCACAAGATATCATAAATATGAGCCATTCACCAGTGATATTAGGCTCCACTAATGTAGTTTTTATTGTTTTTAATAAGCGGGAAGTGCTAAACCCGTGAATATCATGTTGCACTGAGATTCCATACAATCAATGCGGGGGAGGGAGGAATCCAGTTCTTTGGAACAAGATCCGATTCTCACCGACAATGAGGCACCTCCATGAGGCTTATTCTTGTTCATAATTTTGGTCTCTACTGGTAGCATATTATTTATATTATTTTTAATATTAATATTAAGCAGCAGGTATTTAGTTACTAAATTTTGTAGTCTACGTAATTAAGCGATGACTGCAGTACGGTACACTATAGGATTTTTGTCCGGTTTCCATACCAGTCAGAAAAGCTATCCCTTACTGTTAAAAAAATGTTTTTAAAGCTGAGTCAACTAAATAATTATATACCTCCTTTGGCTTTTGTAGACAATGACTTCTACTTATTGGGCTATTAATTTCTAGCAGTGGTATGAAGGACTTTTTTTTTTTTTTTAGCGTCTTTGAAATATAAAGCCAGCTGATTTATTGAAGAATAACAAAAGAAATACTCCATGCAGTGTGTATTTACAGCAGTTCATAATAGTTCACAATAAATGAAAAAAAAAAATTCTTTAACAATTCTCTCTTTATGTAAAAGCATATTTCAAAATGCCTAATTAGAAAATAGAAACGTTTTTTTTTTCAAAATATTTGATAAGAGTAAAAAAAGTTCTAACTGCTACAACTAATATACTGAATTCAGAGAAATATAAAGATAGCCTATTTATTTTGTTTGATTAGAGAAACAAATGCATCAACTGCACGATAGGAAGGGTAAGTGCTACCCCCAACAGCTTTTTTATGTCCTGGTGAGGATATCTGTGCCTCCACGTACATCCTCATTTTCCATTCCTACGTTTGGTTATGGAGATATCACCAGATTTTGCCTTTTGTTCACACTACATGGTCTGCCTGTCACCAGGCGCTCACAAATATAAC
The DNA here is from genome assembly GCA_009830355.1 of Cherax destructor. Taxonomy (NCBI): domain Eukaryota; kingdom Metazoa; phylum Arthropoda; class Malacostraca; order Decapoda; family Parastacidae; genus Cherax; species Cherax destructor. Next base: position 58,788 of record WNWK01004831.1, read on the forward strand.
CAATTTCGGAAATCTGGTGGCGAATTTTGCTATATGACCCTGGCTGGCAGTTCGGTTAAGTATGGTTAATTTTTTTTTAGTTTTTTCCTGCCTGAAAAGTACCATACCGTACCTTTTTGAAAATATTTTAAGTAGTTTTTCCATCGTACTTAAAAAAATAAACAATGACGGCACATTCAACAACTCGACCAATGAACGTAGAGACGCCTTTCGCCCTCTACTATCCTTCATTAACAATAATGACCTTCCCAGTGTCTCAAAGGAACTTAAACCAGTTATGTTAGCAGATGATACACCCTTTGTCATCTCAACTACAAATCCTGCCGTACTAAATAATACAATAACTCTCGAGCTAGGAGAGATGACAGCTGTCAAACTCAAACTCAACAGAAATCTGCAAATCAGATTATGGACAACCCTTTCCCCACCTATTCAAAGATCTAAATTTGCTTAACACTGAAAATATCCATATATATACTACTGTACACGTCAGCACAAGCATTAATCCAGAACTCAGTCTGGTGTTGGAGAGCTGCAACGGAACACACACACACAACAATTTGAAACACCACCTGAAAATGTTACAAGTTTCTTCTTATCTATCCAGTGCTTCAACAATAGTATTGTCTAATACAGTGGTTCTTAACCGGGGGTATCCATACCCCTTTGGGATATGGGAACCATATCCCATATCTCTGAACAATTTGCCGCTTTTCTACAAATAGTTGTAGGTAGTAGTAGGATACTCTGAGGTAAGACCCATGAGGGTGTGCGGGGAGAGTGGGAGAGAAATGGGGGAGAGGAAATTTTGGAGAGTGAAGGGAAATGCTGGTTGTTGTGCTGACTAAATATATGCTTCTGCAAAGCTGGTACGGATACTTGTGGCAAAGGACTGCCAGTAGGCAGTTCCTGTGCGCCATATACGAGGTTTGCTGTTTGCTGTTTCCCAATGCTATTGTAGATAGATGGAGAGGAATATGGTATCGATGGTTAGGAAAAAGGGCGTCTTTTAAGGCCCAGAAAGTTAAGGGCAGAAAGTTAAGTTAGAGATTAGGTAAAAAGAGGAGCAGGATAATAGAGAGATTGAAAAAGGTTTTGAGGGTTAAGTGGCCGTCTTATGATTTCGTCAAGGTAAGTTGTCCATGAGTCCTGGCGGGTTTCTTGTTGGTCTATTTGCCTGTTACCGAGATCTTTCCAGAAAACGTTCAGAGCCGGGGTTCCAGTCCCGCTATGTAGAGACTCGCTTGTAGCAAAGTCGCTCCACTCTACGCCCAGAGCTGGGCACGGTTCTGGATACGCCTAGTTTCAGGACATTAACCTTAGCAACTAATGAGAGAACGGGAGGTATATATGTGATGAGTAGCTGTATAAGGGCCTTGTATAGGTGTAATTTAGTGTATGGATGTGAACCTCTGAGCTTTTTTGAGCTTATATAGTCGCCCAAGGGTTTGATTAGCTATGCCTCTTAGCACTGATATGGGTGTGTAGTCTGAGATTAGAGTCGAGGGTAACTCCAAGGACAGTGGTGTTACGTGTTCGCGATACGGATATTCTTGTATTCGTGCTTCTGACTTCGACAGGTAGTGGGGGACGTCTTTTAGGGGAGAAATATGTTATTTTCGACTTACTGGCGTTAGTCTTAATATGCTATAGGATTTCCCAGACACTAATTCTGAGTGATAAGTATGTAGTGGTTTCATGTGCGGCGAGTAATGTCATCTGCATATGCTAGTGTAAGTGTGTTTTGTGTAAAGAGTGTATAGAGTAGGAAAGAGTACGGAGCCTTGAGGCACTCCTGCATGCTTTCTCCACGTCTTTAGGATTAGTAATAATTTCCACAGTGTGGTGAAGGGGATCTGGGTACATACTGGGCAGTCCACTGGGGGTCTGTAATTGCCAAAGAATTAAGAACCCCTGGTAAAATATATCCACTAACTCGTTTCTCCAGACTCAATTAGATTTTTATCTATGCATTATTGTCGCTACTCTATTTCTAACACACAGTAATGATTCCAACCAAAACTGTTAATCCATTTAAGATTACTAATTCATCGCAACACACTTTAAACAATCAAACAAATCATTTTATATGAAATTTAAATTAGTAGTTTGTTTTAGCATTAAGCAAGTTATTAATGCTAACTTTTGGTATTAATCAGTATTCAGCCAAATCCGTATTATATTAAAAAAGATAGAAATATAGCTAAACGTATATGGATCTATAGCGCTGCTATATTAGATGTACACATCACAGGTAACTTGGCTCTCTCACTTTTGTACTTCTTGCACTCTGTAGATGTACGCTTCCCGGCCCTTATTGAGACTGAGCCCGGGCAGAGAGAGAATAGTTCGTCAATATATTTATTTCCCTGCAATTTGTTGAAGACAATGTCAACATCGCTCAGAAGACATCATGCATGCATTCTGCACTGACTTGTTTGTTGCTACACTTCTTTCACGGTCAGTGCAGTACCGTGCTGGCGTCGCAGTCAGTGCAACACCGTGTTGGCGTCACGGTCAGTGCAGCACCGTGCTGGCGTCACGGTCAGTGCAGCACTGTGTTGGCGTCGCGGTCAGTGCAGCACCGTGCTGGCGTCGCGGTCAGTGCAGCACCGTGCTGGCGTCACGGTCACTGCAGCACCGTGCTGGCGTCACAGTCAATGCAACACCATGCTGGCGTCGCGGTCAACACATCACTGTGTTTGTAGTCCAACTCTCAAAGCAACTCTAATTTGACAATTTTTTGTAGAACCCAAGTAGTAATTACTGATTCCACATGCCAAAAATACACGGAACACTGCCTGAAGACGCCAGACACACAGGAACACACCAAAACGCTAGAGACAGGGAACACTGCCTCAAGATGACACACACAACATTGCCTCGAGGTGACAGACACACGGAACACTACCAGAAACATACGGAACTATGCCAGAAACACACGGAACAGCCTTTGCAATAATCATTCTCTCTCGTAGTGAGAGTTATTATACCCTGAAGCAGATAGTGAGAGATCCCTCAATCGAGGCTCCTTGACGCTGTTAAGAGGCTCCTGTTCCAAGGAATTGAAAGTGTCCTTCCCTTCCTTAGACTGAACTTGAATGCTTACCCTTTCCCTCAAGCTGTGTGTCATCTCTACTGGTTTGTTTCCAAATATATGTTGTAATATTCTCACTGAAATTTTTGTACAAGAAAGTCTTGCGCTGTTTAATGTGCCACTGTCATATGCATATCGACTGGCTGCTTCTAATTATTGACATAAATCATGAGGCATATACTGTATTACACAAAATACATTATACTTTGTATATTATTCATGGCAAATTATACACTTTGCATATTATATAAAATATTTTACACAGGATACATTAAAGTGGACATTATAAACTATATTATGCCTTATTAGAGACATAATACATTCTTGGAAATATATTCCAACCAATAGTAACAAAACATATATTTCTAGTTTATCCCAAGATATGGAAGGCCGGCTGGAACTGCTGTAAGGACTAGACATCGAAAATGATGTCCGGGTGCCTAATGCGCCCCTCTTGACTATAGACTGTCCACTTGCTTACTAGTAAAGTAGATTAAACTATTTTTAACCATTTTTATTGCTGATAAAAAAAAATATTTTCGAGAAACAGACTATACTTCTCTGCCGCAATAATAAAAAACACTGATGCATATGTCTCTCACACACACTCAGTCACTTTATGGTAACGTGGTATGCTATTTAACAAATGAGGACGTCCCTTGATCTAAAGAATTGAGAAACACATCTTCACAACAGAGGTAGATAAACTATAGATATGGTAACAGCGGCACGAAGATCTAACATAGAAGTTTAAGGTCGTCCAAGAGCGTTCACACAAGCTTCTGCAGCCTCCAGCGGTCACGACCCTCGTGTAACGGAGGCAGCATCAATTTTATTCTGGGCTAATGATGATCTGGTGCTGCCATTTTTGTGGGGTCTCAACACTGTTTAGCTCTCATTTCCCAGGCGCTATATTACTCTTAGGGGATTAGTGCTTTCCTGTGACTATGATGATAAATTTAGAAATTTCAACTGCATTGCTATTGTTGCATGAGAAACGCCAAACCCATTAAGGTCAAGGGAAGACTTGGTCATAACATGTACAAGACTCCTGGTTGTATATAAAGTTAAGGACACCATACAAGTGTTTACCATAGGCACCTTAAGGGAGATTCCTAGTTACCGGTAAGTGGGCTCTTCATCTAAGGCATTACACTTGAATTCCCCTTCCTTAGAAAAAAAGCCTCGTCTCCCATTCGTTCTGTCTCTATATGATTCCTACCAATGTAAAACTTCCCTAAGTATAATACAGAATATTTATCATCTGAGGTAGCAGGACGAGGGGGAATAAATGGAAAGAGGCATTAACAAGTGCTTTCTTTTAGCAACTAAAATGTTAAGACGTGGAATGAACAGGAGATAAAAATGGTAAAAACCAAATCCGTTCACAAGTACGAAATAAACACAGGGACAATGGACCACGTCTGCCAACAGAAAGTTAAGAAAATGCAAACACAGCTATGTATACACCCAAGGCAGAGAGAGATCTGGCAAAGGTAAATGTATACGTATTGAATTTTATTGTCAACATTGTGTATTGTAGTATGGCGTATATATGCTGAAATCATATTTTAAACGTAATTTGTGAGCACATGTATTTTATATATTTATCTACATTTGTTATTGTTGCTTAAAAAAATGATAAAACTAATGTTTCTGAGTGATTCCATACTGGTGACTGATACAACTAAGAGTGCCATGTACTGGTGACTGATACAACTAAGAGTGACATGTACTGGTGACTGATACAACCAAGAGTGACATGTACTGGTGACTGATACAACCAAGAGTGACATGTACTGGTGACTGATACAACTAAGAGTGACATGTACTGGTGACTGATACAACTAAGAGTGACATGTACTGGTGACTGATACAACTAAGAGTGACATGTACTGGTGACTGATACAACTAAGAGTGACATGTACTGGTGACTGATACAACTAAGAGTGACATGTACTGGTGACTGATACAACTAAGAGTGACATGTACTGGTGACTGATACAACTAAGAGTGACATGTACTGGTGACTGATACAACTAAGAGTGACATGTACTGGTGACTGATACAACTAAGAGTAACATGTACTGGTGACTGATACAACTAAGAGTGACATGTACTGGTGACTGATACAACTAAGAGTGACATGTACTGGTGACTGATACAACTAAGAGTGACATGTACTGGTGTCTGATGCAACAGAGTAACGATGCAGTGACACTAGTACAACTAAGAGTGAACATATACTGATAACTTTGGTATAACAGTGTGATCATGTACTAGAGAATCCAGATTATATTATGGTCACATGGACCATTTGATGTTTGAACATATTAAATTCAAACCTGTTCTAAAAATGAAGTTCAATGAGAGTTGTTCAATATATTTCTCGTTCTACCTGAACTTCCAAAGGCCTGACCGATGGTAATCTTCTCGTGCCACATCATTGCACTGTGGTCTGTGCTAGTCTAGACAAAGATGTGCATCTTGTGTGACTGATTTAGGTTTCGATTCTTCACTCTCTTTTATGTTCATTACACTGATTGCTTATCGGCCGAGATGGAAATCGATGCCCAAAGGTGGTCGAAAATTTCCCAAAGTCACAGCTACAGTATTATTAATCTCCATAATGTAGGTAATGAATAAAGATATATATATATTATATAATATATATATATATATATATATATATATATATATATATATATATATATATATATATATATATATATATATATATATATAATGTCGTGCCGATTAGGTAAAACTTGCTATTTTGGCTTAAATAGCAATGCTCTTCTTGCCATATAAGACAAGCGAAAATTTGTGTATGCAATAATTTCTTAAAAATTACTCTGAACCTGACAAAAAAATATATTTCATTCTGTTTGTTTATTATTAAATTATTGTAAAAGTATCTAAAATATATTTAGCTGGGTTAAGCTAAATTAAATTGCGCTTGCTATAATAAGGTTAGGTAAGTTTTCTTAGATTCTTTTGGTACAAAATTATTAATTTTTACATTAACATAAATGGAAAAAATATATATCTTAAAACGTATAAGAGAAAATTTTAAAAAAGCACTTAAATTTTAAATGAGTTCTTGCTAATTGACCAATTTTACCTAATCGGCACGACATATATATACACACAAAACAAATACAGGGGAGTAGAATGATAGCTCTAGGTCTTTCATGTTGCAATCAACACATCAGGAGCTTGCAATGTTGCAGAAAGGAGGAGATCCAAGCAAATACGGTCACAGAAAACGTCCCTCTGACTGCTAATATTTACCTCCATTGGAACACAAATTATGCAAAAGAATAGATTTGAGAAATGGTCTGGTGATTCCGACAAGAAGAGGAAAACAACACTTGTGTACAGTTCAGGACATTTATTAAAGGAAACGTTTCGCCATGAGTGACTTCTTCAGTCCTAATACAGAGGTAACTAAGAAATGAGTGTATATAGTAGCAGGAGTCAGAGAAGAGATAAGACTGGGTCTACTGTATTTTCTTGGTATACATAAGAACAGAGGAACACTGCAGATGGCTTACCGGCCTTAACTAGGCAGGTTTTTCTCTAAACCAACCATTCCCACCCATCCACCCACATGTCCAACCTCAGATACTAATTAAATCCAGCCCTTCTCACTCATATATTTGCCCAGTCTTTTTTTTTTAAAGATATTCAGGGTCTTAGCCTCAATTGCAATACTTGAAAGACGGTTCCACGTATCGACAACTCTGGTTGAAAACCAGTACTTACCTATGTCCTTTCTAAATCAAAATTTATCTAACTTAAATCCGTTATTTGTGGTTCTTATTTCATTCAATATTTGCCAGTATAAGTTTACTCTGAATATTAAATAGAATCTTGCCAACTCATCGCTTCCTCTCATTCCTTTAGCTTACCTTACTGTTAGTTCATAAAATTTTATGTTGCTGCCTTCATTAACTTAGCTCTCCATATCTCTCCAGAGAATGATCTACGGATTAATGAAGCAAGCATGAGTCCAAGGAAAAGCATCAGTACGGATCAACAAATACCTGATGGATGCAAATACACGAGAAGAAACATCAGGATGGGTGAGCGTTAATAGTGTGGTTCTCCAAAGTTTGGTGCTAGGATCGTTAGTCCTCTTGATGTAAACAATCTACTAGCAGAGACCAAGTCCTTTGAGTCGCTGTTTGCTGATGACACAAAACTGACGAGAATATGAAGAGAGGACGGAAACAGGCTACAAAAAATAACAAAACAAGTGACTACTGGTGTTTAACTCAGGCAAGTGCAATGTTATACAAGTCGGAGGGGAATTAAGTTCAGATAAAGTTTATGAAATAAAGGTACGCAAGAAATAAAAGGAGTCAGGTGAGGAACTTTGGAATAATCATTATACCGAACATATTTCCAGAAACGAAAAAAAAAAACATTACATCAGCAGTTCGAACAAGACTAGCAAACCTTGTAATTGCCTACATATACCTCAACAAAGAACCCTTCAAGATTTTGTATGCAACGTAGGCCAAACCTGTTTAGAACACGCAGCCCCAACATGAAATCCACAACTCTGAAAACATTTTTACTTCCTGGAGAGAACACAGAGGTTTGCAACTAGGCTCGTTTAGAAATGAGAGGTTTGACCTACAAATGCTTAAAGATCTAAATCTCACAACCATGTAAGAAAGAAGGACCAGAGAAGAGATGATAACGACGTACAAAGTGCGAAGCAGAATACAGGAGGAAGCTGAGAAAGAAAATGAGCCACAAATATGTTAGGGAATACCTCAGAATTAATGTTTAAATTAGTGAAACGAAGTTATGATAGGAACCAGAAAATGTCGGCTATCACAGCTCGGGGATTACAACTCAGTGAGTACAGTCTCTCACATAACATCCGGTCTTCATGCAGTACCTGCCGTAATAACTCCCACAGTACCTCGACCCCTTATAAACCTGGCCACAATTGCACAGTACCTCACAAAGTACCTCGCACGACTCTCGCACACGCCTCTTACCTTTCATAACACTGGTCACCTCTTTCACCCCCTCGCACAACGTAACAAACTTCACATACCATAAGACATAAATCAAGTGGGCCATAAGAAACTAGTGGTGTTGCTCGTGTTGTCTTGGTTACATAATGTCGGGCGACAAAAACATCTCACCATACGCTAGAAGTGAAAGTGGTCATTGTTTGGCGTGTCACTTACCTCGGTGCACCTGTCCGCGGTTAAAAGTCCCTCTGGGGGTAGCAGAGGGCTGTGAAAGACACTTCCCATATGGCGGGAAAGGCCTGATGGATGTAGGGGATGATAAACCTTTTCGGGATGCAGTGGGCTACAATAAGCCTTTATATGGCAGCAATCCATGAAGAATATTGAGGTTGTACAAATCCTGTCTTAACACTGAATTTCAAGTTTTTTTTGTAAGTGCTTTTGTAAGTGTATTTTTGGGGGGGTCTGAAACGACTAATTTACATTCGTCCTTATGGGAACAAATTCGTTCGGTAACGGCATTCGAGTAGCATATATATATATATATATATATATATATATATATATATATATATATATATATATATATATATATATATATATATATATATATATATATATATATATATATATATATATATATATATATATATATATATATATATATATATATATATATATATATATATATATATATATATATATATATTATATATATATATATATATATATATATATATATATATATATATATATATATATATATATATATATATATATATATATATATATATATATATATATATATATATATATATATATATATATATATATATATATATATATATATATATATATATATATATATTATATATATATATATATATGCATATATATATATATATATATATATATATATATATATATATATATATATATATATATATATATATATATATATATATATATATATATATATATATATATATATATATATATATATATATATATATATATATATATATATATATATATATATATATATATATATATATATATATATATATATATATATATATATATATATATATATATATATATATATATATATATATATATATATATATATATATATATATATTATATATATATATATATATATGCATATATATATATATATATATATATATATATATATATATATATATATATATATATATATATATATATATATATATATATATATATATATATATATATATATATATATATATATATATATATATATATATATATATATATATATATATATATATATATATATATATATATATATATATATATATATATATATATATATATATATATATATATATATATATATATATATATATATATATATATATATATATATATATATATATATATATATATATATATATATATATATATATATATATATATATATATATATATATATATATATATATATATATATATATATATATATATATATATATATATATATATATATATATATATATATATATATATATATATGCATTATATATATATATATATATATATATATATATATATATATATATATATATATATATATATATATATATATATATATATATATATATATAGATATAGATATATATCGTGACAAATATGCAGAATTTGCAATCTTCTTGCCGAATATGTCAAGCAAAAATTTGTGTATGCAATAATTTCGCAAAAATCATTCTGAACCTAACAAAAAAATATTTTTCATTGTGTTATTTATTAAATTATTGTCAACTTATCTAAAATATATTTAGCTGGATTAGGCAAAATTAAATTGCGCTTGTTATAATAAGGTTAAGTAAGTTTTCAAAGGTTCTTTTGGTACAAAATTATTAATTTTTACACTAACATAAATGAAAAAATATATATCTTTAAACATATAAGATAAAATTTTAGAAAGGACTTAATTTTAAATGAGTTCTTGCTAATTGACCAGTTTTATCTATTCGGCACGACATTATATTCTACAATGAAACGTACATATGTTTTACAATCCTGGTATTGTTGGCTATCACAACTGTCTTATATATATATAAAGGCCAAATATGATGAACCATTGGCTAAAAGAATTCATATTAAGGTTTGTGTTTTAGAAGCATCTCCATACAGCTCCTCACATACCTACCGTTTACCTCACACCTGGTCACCGCACACCTGTTCACTTCACACATCTGTACATCAATTCTTACACCTGGTCACCCCACATACTTGCTGTTCACTTCGTAAAGCTGTATGTCACTACACATACCTGTCTCAACACACCTGCTGTTCACCTCATACACATGTACGCTACTACACACCTGGTCGTGCCTCACACCTGCCTGGTGTTGAAGTCACTACACAGATTTTCTGGTCATCCCTCACATATGACTTTCCTGACACATGTGACACTCTTTACATGTCTAACCTTGTTACCTTCCGGTATTTCTGGTACACATGTAGTTCACCTGATTAACCTGTGGCTCATAACTGGATCACCTATAATTCACCTAACACGCCTTTAGGCTCACCTGGTACACATGTGGCTCATCTGACCCACCTGTGGCTTATGTCGCACACCTTACTTACACCTGATATATATGTAACACACCAGTGGCTCAACTGACGCACCTGTAACTCACCTGACACACCTGTTACTCACCTGAGGCAGTTGTGTCAGATGAGTAACAGATGTGACACTTGTGGCTCACTTAACACACCTGGGATACACTTGACACATCTATGGCTCACCTAACACCTGTGACACCTGTAGCTACCTGACACACCTGTGACTCACCTGAGGCGTCTGTTGGTATCCTAACACACTGGAGACACCTGACGCATATGTGGCTCACCTGACACATCTATGGATCAGCTAATGCATCTGTGGATCAGATAACGCATCTGTGGATCAGCTGACGCATCTGTGGCTTACCTAGAACTCTCATCTCTACCTGTGCGCATTAATTCGCAGCAAATTGAAAGGTCACCTAGCACCCCAAACATTCTTCTAGGAAATATGATAGAATAGCGACCTTTCTTCCCGCTATACTTTAGTCTGACCATCACTGAACGGTCGAACTGACTCACTGGTGATTGGTATTGGTGACTGGGGTAACAAGCTCACAAGTTGGTGTAGATGTAATAGGCACAAATGTAGACTACTGCAGTAGCACGATAAGCAATTAGGAACGAGCAAAAATACAGAAGACAGAACAATTGTATTTCCTTCTCCAAAATAAGCTGGCATTTACAGTGTAAATCGCCTATGTACAGTATTTACAACTATGTACAATGAGAACCGGAGAGACCGGCAGGGAAGGTAAGTCTGCAAAAGCTCCTTCACGAGCGTCCCACGTCGCTTTGGCAGGCTTTCTTGTGATTGGCTGGTTGAACTAAGGTACTGGTATAACGACTGGGCCTCGAGAAGGCCTTCGAGCTGGCCAGCGCACCGGCTATCCCTGACCTGCTGGCTCGCAGGGAGAGTGAAGGGCCGGCTGCTTGCTTGGGTCAGTTCCTACTTCCAGGACAGGAGTGCACGAGTACGCTTCCAGGGGCAAGTATCCACTGTCAGGACCCTGGAAAATGGCGGCGTTCTCAGCCCAACGCTATTCAACGTGCTGATGCTCAAGCTAGTCCAACTGACGTTCTCCGCAGGCACCCGACTGTTCAGTTACGCCGACGACCTGGCACTCGTCATCCCTGACAAACGTGCCCTGATGCTACGGACCCAACGGAACCTTGACCTGCTGGTGAACACCTTCCGCCACCTGGGCCTCAAGATCTCTACAGACAAGTCCAAATCCATGGTCCTGCACGCCAAGGTGCCTGCCAACAAGTTGCGGATCCTGGGTATCAACCTAGAATGGGACCACAGCTACCTGTACCTGGGCATCTACATCGACAGCCGCTTATCATTCAGAAAGCAGACTATGTCAGAGTGTACCATGCAGAGGGTCACGGCTGTGCGTGCCATGGCCAACCCTAGGGCGGGGGCGAGCCTGGACGTTCTTCGTATGTTCTACTTGCAGGCCGTACGCTTCCTCGTCGACTAGGGATCAATCTCTCTGGTCCCCGCAATCTCCACGAACATCCGGCGACTCACCGTTGTGCAGAACGCCACTGCTGGGGGTCATGCTGGGGGCGCCGGGATAGACTATCGTGGTGCTGAACTACAAGGCCCAACTGCAGCCCCTCAAGTACAGGATCGCCCTCGTTGCTGCCAAGAGAGTAGCGAAGTACATCCAACTCCCGGCTGGCGAAAAACCGAAGCAGGACCTCCGGATTCGACAGCGCCACGACCCTACGGTTCACCCCGGCCGACTATGGATGTGGTCGATCGCAGATGTGGCAAAGGAGCTCCTGCCCATGCCGCTCCTTGAGGCGAAAGGTTGCGAACTGTCAGTGGCGACGTACGCGGTGCCGTCACCTTGGGCGCCGGAGCCTGTGGTAATCTTCCTGGCAGACCTACCAGCCAGCAAGTGCCACTGTCCGCAGCACATCCTGCAGCAATGTGCGGCAGCGAGCATAGCTAGAGTGGAGGGCTCTGGGTGTGCGACATACTACACCGACAGCTCTCGAGACCCGGAGGCTGGTCACACAGGTGCTGGGGTATACCATAATGCCCTGACAGCTGGCTGGCGCCTCCCAGACCACTGCACCATCCTCCAGGCTGAACTCCACGCCATCCAGAGAGCCTCTAACACGCGCTAGTAGAACACTGGAACCCACCAATCATCCAGGTCGACTCCAGGTCGGCGATCCAGGCGATCACACAGGGAGCCGAGGGACAACATCCAGCTGATCACGGCCATCAGAAGTGACCTGCAGACGCTCATGGGCCAGATCCGAAGATCAACAATCAACTGGATCTCGAGTCACGTCAGCATCCCTGGGAACGATGTGGCAGACGAGGCAGCCAAGACAGCCACTCTGGAGGCAGCCAAGACAGCCACTCTGGAGGCAGCCAAGACAGCCACTCTGGAGGCAGCCAAGACAGCCACTCTGGAGGCAGCCAAGACAGCCACTCTGGAGGCACAGCCGGGGACCTCCATCTGCATCAGTCGCAGGCAGACGGACCTGTAGGCCGCCAGGGCCGCAAAGCGCCCACTGTCGGACCCAGGTGCGACGTCCATTCGCCGCCATTCGTTCCAGGACAGCAGATGCCAGCCTGCAGCACAAGTGACTCAGATTCACCGACGTCGAGATGTACTCCGCCGATGTCACGATGACCAAGATCCGAAGACTCAAGTGGACGCCTTCTTACCAGAGCAAGAGAATGACGATGACTACCGAAGTCGACTACAGACACTTCCCACCCCGGGGAGCCATCACGAGGTTGAAGAAGATGAACGTCACCCTCCAGCCGGAGGGACTACAGCAAGACGTCCACGCAGGACAGAAGAAAAAAGATGAGCGACACCCCCACCCGGGGGAGCGCACCGCCGGGTCACCATCTGGAAAAGACCCGGACCGGGACAGTACCGGCGAATAATTCAAGTTCAAGTTTGTTAAGGACAGAAGAAAAAAGATGAGCGACTCCCCCACCCGGGGGAGCGCACCTCCGGGTCACCATCTGGAAAAGACCCGGACCGGGACAGTACCGGCGAATAATTCAAGTTCAAGTTTGTTAAAATCTTAGCACCTGGTTCGCTGGTAGGGAGGTCATGCGTATGTGGGTGTGATATACGCCGAATAATATGTAATGTACTCTTAGCGTGCCACAAGAGACATGAAGCGAACCTTGGAAGCACTGGGTAAAATTTACTACTTGAAATGCAGAGTAAACTCTCGGTTGAGACGACGTCTCGCCGAGGACTAAGTGTCCTCAATAAACAATAAACAAATAAATGAGTCATGGGAATTTACTACCGTGCGTGAGCGTGTTAGATAAAAGCGAATGGACGCAAATGTTTTTTTATGACTTGACGAGCTGTTGGAGTGTTAGCAAAGAAACATCTATGAAGGGATTCAGAGAAACCGGCAAGCCGTACTTGAGTCCTGGAGGTGGGAAGTACAATGTCTGCACTCTGAAGGAGGGGAGGATATATTTGCAGTTTTGAACAATGGTTTCGGAGCCCATCTGGCAAGACGGTGATGGTGAATTTTTTTTTCTTTTGGATCACCCTGATCAGTGGGAGACGGCTTCACGCACGGAGTTCAATTCACGGGTTCAATTCCCGGCGGGGCGGAAACATTTCAAAGTGTTTCCTTACACACACACACATACAACAGGCCTAGTGTCTAATCGACATGTGCCTAGGACAAAATGGTAACTAACACTAACACACACACATACACACACACACACACGCACGCACGCATGTACAACAGGCCTAGGATAAAATGGTAATTAATACACACACACACACAGTGGTTGTTCTGCATATTGTGATATCACCTGTTTATTATATATATATATATATATATATATATATATATATATATATATATATATATATATATATATGTCGTGCCGATTAGGTAAAACTGGTCAATTAGCAAGAACTCATCTAAAATTAAGTCCTTTCTAAAATTTTCTCTTATACGTTTAAAGATATATTTTTTTCATTTATGTTAATGTAAGAATTTATAATTTTGTACCAAGAGAAACTTTGAAAACCTACCTAACCTTATTACAACAAGCGCAATTTAATTTAGCCTAACACAACTAAATATATTTTAGATACGTTAACATTAATTTAATACTAAACAAACAGAATGAAATATATTTTTTTCGTTATGTTCAGAATGATTTTGGCGAAATTATTGCATACACAAATTTTCACTTGTCTTATATGGCAAGGTGAGCGTTGCTATTTAAGCCAAAATCGCAAGTTTTACCTAATCGGCACGTCATATATATATATATATATATATATATAAGTTATAAAAGAGGATTAATAGCGTAGCTGTGTGTGTTTCAGCATTTTTAAATCAATCTTAGTTTTCATTTGTATTTTTTTTATATTTAATGAAAGGTTTCTCAGTTTACATCCCCCACATGTTTTAATAAACACACATGAAGCTTCATAGAGCGTGTATTGATTGTTAAACAGTGGGACCGGAACAATGAGCAGTGTCATGTGAATGGAGAATTGCCCAAGAGGATTATAATGCGGGCTTAGTGGGTACATAACAACATAAGAATGGAGGAAGACTGCAGAAGGCCTACTGGCCCATACAAGGCAGGTCCTTATCAAAACCACCACTACCTAAGAATTTATTCCCGTACTCACGATACCAATCAAACTCAGTCCCTCCCACTCATATATTTCTCCAATCTCTTTTTAAAGCCACCCAAGGTCCTAGCCTCTATCACCCTACTCGGAAGATTGTTCCACGCATCTACAACTCTGTTCGAAAACCAGTACTTGCCTATGTCCTTTCTAAATATAAATTTATCCAATTTAAATCCGTTATTTCTGGTTCTTACTTGGTTCGATATCCTCAGTATTTTATTAATATCTCCTTTGTTTATGCCCATCATCCACTTGTACACCTCGATGATATCTCCCCTCGTTCTACGTCTCTCAAGAGAGTGGAGATTCAACGCTCTAAGTCTATCTTTATACGGGAGATTTCTTATACTGTAAATCATTTTAGTCATTCTTCTTTGTATGTTCTCCAATGAATCTATATCCATCCTGTAGTAAAGAGACGAAAACTGAGCTGCATAATCCAAAAGAGGTCTCACTAGTGATGTAGAGAGCTGTAAAATAACTTTTGGACGTCTGTTGCTTATACTTCTTGAAATAAATCCTAGTAATCTGTTAGCCTTATTGCGCACACTTAGGCACTGTTGTCTTGGCTTTAGATTCCTACTTTCCATGACTCCCAAGTCTTTTTCACATTCTGTATGATCAAGTTCTACTTCACCTAGTTTATAAATTCGAGGGATATTTTCATTACCAAGGACTAGTACCTTACACTTGTCCACATTGAACTTCATCTGCCACTTTTCAGACCAAGACATTAATTTGTCCAAATCCTCCTGGAGTTCACTGGTATCCTCCTCAGAATGAATTATACGGCCTATTTTTGTATCATCAGCAAATTTACTCATGTCACTTGCAATTCCTTCATCAAGGTCATTTATGTAAATTATGAACAACAATGGGCCTAAAACTGATCCTTGTGGAACGCCACTAGTGACTAATCCCCATTCAGATTTGACCCCATTAATGGAAACTCTCTGCTTTCTATTGGTAAGCCATGCCTCTATCCATGCTAGAACTTTACCTCCTATACCATGAGCTGCCACCTTTCTTAAGAGTCTCTTGTGAGGTACTCTATCGAAGGCCTTACTGAAATCCAAGTAAACTATATCATATTCTTTATCACTGTCTACTGCCTCAAATGTTTTACTGAAAAACGTCAGTAAATTTGTCAGGCAGGAACGACCTCTCGTGAACCCATGCTGAGATTCATTAATCAAATTGTGTTCTTCAAGGTGACTTCTAATAATATCAGCTATAATTGACTAATAATTTGCCTACTATAGATCTGAGGCTTATTGGACGGTAATTTGATGGAATGGACTTATCCCCTGATTTGAATATAGGAACTACATTAGCTATCTTCCACATCTCTGGCACAATACCAGTTAGGATGGACGTATTAAACACATTCGTTAATGGCTGACTAAGTTCCATCTTGCATTCTTTAAGTACCCTGGAAAACAACTCGTCGGGTCCCGGGGACTTATTTTGCTTCAGTTTATCTATCTGTTTGATAACCATGTCCCTCGTGACAGTAATATTAGTTAACTTGAATTCTTCAGGAACTGAATAATTGTTAATTTCTGAAATCTCATTTACGTCTTCTTGTGTAAAGACTGACAAAAAATAGTCATTAAATAGAGAACACATTTCCAGTTCGTTATCCGTCAGCTGTCCATTCCCAATTTTCAGAGGTCCTACCTTTTCCCTCACCTTCGTCCTGTACACTTGAAAGAACCCTTTTGGATTAGTCTTTGATTCATTAGCAACCTTAATCTCATAGTCACGTTTAGCCTTTCTAATCCCCTTTTTTACTTCTCTTTTCAACTGAACATATTGGTCAATAAGGTTAACATCTCGTCTTTTGATGCGCCTATAAATTCCTCTTTTCTCCCCTAATAGATGTTTTAGCCTCCTGTTAATCCATTTGGTATCGTTATTATTTGACCTAAATTCTCTCTGAGGAATAAATATACTCTGTGAACGTTGTACATTATTAAGAAAAAAATCATAAACGCAGATCCCATCGTAATCGTTAGCTAGATTACCCCAGTCGAGATTAGACAGGTGTTCTCTAAGTCCAGTATAGTCGTCAGAACGAAAATCAGGAACTTTTACCGTATTATCCCTATTCTCGTACTCCCAGGTAATATTAAAAATAGTGGATTTGTGATCACTTGCGCCAAGCTCTTCAGTGATCTCCAGATTATTTACAAGGGTTTCTTTATTTGACAAGACTACTTGGTAGCCTAGGAGCAGATTAATGGCTGGTAGGAGAGGGTGTTTAATTTGCGTCATCACAGTCTGAAGTGTAAATAACAGGCTCGTCTGTCAGCACCACAAGCTGATCTTTACGTAACAAACTCAGGAGAACTCATGTTAAATTCGGGCGTCGACAAAACTACTAAAAAAAAAAGTTGTGTTTATAAATGCCGTGACAGCGTGTTAAAAGAACGCACCTCCCTCGTACGTACTGTGTTTGAACACAAGACATTTTCATTGCTTTCACAACCTTTACTCTGCAGAGCTCACCGACAGCGAGCCGGCAATTAAGAAATAACAAAAAACGCGGCACTCAATGACATATTATTTATTTATTTATTTATTTTATTTGTTCTAGCAAAATTGAGGTCAAGAGTCAAATAGATTATGAAATAATTCCTGGATACATTGAAAAACAGGAATTTTCCTCACGTTTGTCCGTAAGAAGTCTTAGACAAAATACGAAGATTTATTATAGCTGAGCTTAGATATTTGTAAAAAACTTATACGACTCATCTCAGGGACTCCCGTATTCTGGGCTTGGTTACGTGTCACAGCACTTAAGGATGATCTAAGTGACTTAAGACGGAAGGCGAGTGTGTGAGTGAGTTGGTGGCTGCATTTCATAACAGCTGGTGAACCTTGTACTATGATGTAAGGCGCACAACATTACCTTCTCAAGAGCGGCCAGTTCGTTGACACTGACTGCTGCTGCTGCTGCTGCTCCCACTGCTGCTGCTGCTGCTGTTGCTGCTGCTCCCACTGCTTCTGCTGCTGTTGCTGCTGCTCCCACTGCTTCTGCTGCTGTTGCTGCTGCTCCCACTGCTTCTGCTGCTGTTGCTTCGGCTCCCACTGCTTCTGCTGCTGCTGCTATTGCCGCCACAGTTACTGCTGCTGCTGCTATTGCCGCCACAGTTGCTGCTGCTGCTGCTGCTATTGCCGCCGCAGCTGCTGCTGCTATTACCGCCGCAGCGGCTGCTGCTGCTGCTATTGCCGCCGCAGTTGCTGCTGCTATTGCCGCCGCAGCTGCTGCTGCTGCTGCTATTGCCGCCACAGTTGCTGCTGCTGCTGCTGCTCTTGCCGCCGCAGCTGCTGCTCTTGCCGCCGCAGCTGCAGCTATTGCTGCTGCTACTACTACTTCTACTGCTGTTGTTGTTTCCACTGCAGCTATCGATGCTATTAACATTTCTGCTAATGCTGCTGCTCTTACCACTACTAGTGCTGCTGCTGCTGCTCTCACCACTGCTGTTACTTTTACTGCTACTGTTGCTGCTCCTGTAGCTGTTCTTCCCCCTAGAGTGGATTCATAGCTCAAGGTTGTGTTGCGTCACTGAGCATAAATCCTGCTTGTCTCTTGTTTATGTTGTGGCGACCTGTAATGGGTGGACCATCTGAGGCTTTTGAGAGTAACCTTTCTTTCTGGCACTGATTGCTTAGTGCCTTGAAGATACTACCCACGAAAGTTGGCCTACCAGGCACTGCGGACGTTTTGCAAACTATGGCAGAGACAATTTTCTGTTGGAATGATTTTCTTCTCTTTTAAATATTTAATATTTTTTTTTTACGTACAGATAATTTTTTGTAGACGACTGAATCAGTAAATTTATGCTTTTTTATGTTTTTTTTTTTTTGGGCAGCTGCCGCTTTTAAATTTCCAGAGTAAATTGTTGCTGAACGTAATTTTAGTATAATTTATAAATTATTATTATTTAACACGCCGCCCGTCTCCCTCCGAGGAAGGGTAACTCGAAAAAGAAATACTTCCACCATCATTCACACTATCACTGCCTTTCCCAGAGGCACCCAGATACGACAGTTCAGATGTCACTCTAAACAGTAAATATCCCAAACCCCTCCTTTAGAGTGCAGGCACTGTACTTCCCGCCTCCAAGACTAAAGTCCACCTAACCGGTTTCACTCAATCTCTTCATAATATATAAAAAATATATTACTTTTGAGGCTTAAGGTTCGAACCTATGAACTCCGACAAGGGAGACGTACGTGTGCGTGCGTGTGTGTGTGTTTACTCACCTAATTGTGGTTGCAGGGGTCGAGACTCAGCTCCTGGCCCCGCCTCTTCACTGATCGCTACTGGGTCCTCTCTCTCCCTGTGTGTGTGTGTGTATATATATTATATTTTGATGAAGCTGGAAATAGTCGTCACCTAACATTTGAACATTAATATGGTATTAGAACTAGACACGAGTCTAATGCTCTGTTTATTCATGTGCGAGATTTTAACCACTCAATTTACAGAATACAGAGGTTGTTCTAAGCAGGTTCATGGTTAAGCGAAATATAATAGAAACAAGAGTCACAAAAAAAAAAAAATAGTATTGATTGCTATAAACTATGTTGACAGTTTTCTTTGCCTGACATGTCACTCTTAAATTTTACGGTGGCCAGTGGCCTGGTAGCAAAAGCTCTCGCTTCGCACGGCGAGTGTCCGGGTTCGATTCCCGGCGAAGGGGTGTTTCTTTACACCGGTTATCCATGTTCACCCATCAGTAATAATGGGTACCTGGATGTTAGTCGACTGGTGTGGGTCGCATCCTGGGACAAGGACCTAATTTGCCCGAAATGCTCTGCATAACAAGCGGCTTTCTATATAGTAGTATGTCATTGATGTCAGCTATGGTCTGTATACCTTGTACATGTACTTGTAGAAATAAAGATATTATTAATTATGTGACCTGACTAAGATTTCACAACACTCCCACTCTCAATGAGTAGAGTCATATGTGAGGTCACAGGGGAGGTCATATCTCAGCTTTATTAGGTTTCTGTTGTCCTAGGATTTTTAATTGTTCCATGATAATGTGAAAAATCACGAAACGCTTGGGATTTATCTATTTTTCACTGTAATGATTTTGAAAATTGCGCGCGCGCGCAATAAGATCTCACACACGCACACGCACACACACTCAAAACACGCACATTTCACTAATTCTTACTTATACATAACTAAAAGTAAATAAGTATTCATTGAATAACCGAGCTTCAGGTCCTTGCGTGTGGTATGCAATCCTTTTACATAATAGTTTTTCTGACACACACACACACACACACACACACACACACACACACACACACACACACACACACACACACACACACACACACACACACACACACACACACACGCACATACAACAGGCCTAGTGTATAATCGACATGCGTCTAGGACAAAATGGTAACTAACACACACACACACACACACACACACACACACACACACACACACACACACACACACACACACACACACACACACGCACATACAACAGGCCTAGTGTATAATCGACATGCGCCTAGGACAAAATGGTAACTAACACACACACACACACACACACACACACACAAGTGGATATACCAACTCACACATTCTTCTCGTTGATGCATACCAGCTTATTAAGGGATAGCTTCGTAGGTCCAGAGGAGCGGGGATATACACCTGATTTTGCAAGTACCCCCATGTGGGCGTGACACTTTTAACTATGTATGTACGAAATAGTGCTATTTCACTTGACTATTCAAGGTGTGCTTATTTTTTGGTGTGCACCGAGTGAAGGTCTGTCAGTGTTCCTGCGAATTAGTGCGCAAATATTGACTATTGTGTAAATAAAAAAAACTAACCTTGATCCTTCTCTTTGTACGGTGTCGTTCAAGGTGAATAACCTTACCTTGACTCTACATTGTTACCTAGATACTTAGCTAACCTAATCGAGTGGGGTATAAGTACGTTTCCAAAAATCCAATAGGCCTCATCTCAGAAATCCTATACGTGTAGCGACAGTTGTTATTCAGTGTAGATATTACGCAGTTTTACCACTGTGTTGGTTCTGCCATGGCGGCGTAGAAGGTGTGTGTAATTCTCTTAGAAAATACATGGTTTTTTTTTACGGAGATTAAGTGCAGAGTGATATGTTACAAGTTTGTTTCATGAACAATATGAAAGACTATTGCAGTACTTGGTAACTTCTTAAGTTACCAGGGACTCAGACCGACTCTGTAACCTTGTGCGTGTCACCCCTTGGCCTCCTATGGCCATGTCATTACCTGTGACTACATCCAAGGATCACTGTCTAGTTGGGTATTGTAGTGTTAGAGGCAACAGAGATAATTCAGAGGGCTTAATTAGAGTCCACAAGAGGCACATCAGGAAAAAAGAGACATGCTCAGGAAAGAATAGAGAACGCAATGTGCGGGAACACTGCAGAATGCTCTCCTTAGTAAGGATATATCTGTCATAGCTATGGAAAAAATCTCCTCTCCCTGCTTACGAAATTAATATTAATACCATTATCTATGCTTGATTCATACCAAGATCCTACGATACCAGAAGATAGTGACTCAATCAAAAATATCAAAAGACTCAGGAAAGGAGCTAGCTGTCTTAGCCTATCGGATTGGAGAAACGAAACCACTAAAAACTAACATCTCTCGGGTATACTCTCCTTTTTGAACGAGTATCTATAATTCATCAATACGTAGATATTACATATGTCAGATATACGGACACGTTACGAAAATATGTAATTCCACGGAGCGGAATAAGTTCTACACAGAGACGTCAAACGAGGGTAAGTCAAGACAAACTCTCAAAAAGTGAGCTTCATGTAATGTGTGTAAATTGCTGGTAAAGAGTCAGGGTGAGGGCTCTCTGAGTGTGAGAGAGCCTCTCAGGGTTATTAGTCACAGAAACAACAAAAAAGCAGCAGCAGCGGCGGCGGCGGCGGTAGGCGGCTAACCAGTCATGGATCTACCTGCTTAGGGTTATAACTTAACAGTGTACATGAACAGTAAGTTAATAAATGAGGCACTTGTTGCACAAGTGTCTCGTATATCAACTTTTCGGTTTTCTAAACCATTCGTTCACATGAACAATAAGGACAGAGACCTACCCAAGGATGGGAGCAATCACTTAGGATTGTGGGCTCTAATGATGAGCCTGATATACCTGTTCTGGATATGGATTATAGTTTGGTGTGGCACCGTGGGCATGGGAGATACCCTCTCTCAGGCAATACAAGATTACAGCAACAGCAGAAGAGATCTATTCCAGCATAACACGGTTGGCAGCACCAACAGTGTGATTGATATAAAGCGGCCTACTAGGGGACTGCAAGCTTCAAGTGTGCTTGCTGGTTCCACCACGGTTCTTGATGATCAAGACCTGCCAGGAAGGTGCGATGACTTGGAAATAAATCATGCCATTGTTGCATTTAAAAGAAAGGGGCAGTAGTTCCTGACGGTGATTGAGCATCAGCATAAATCCACTGACAGTGGGAAAATAACAATCACATTGTCTCACGACACACAACACATAATATAATAAAAATCGCTAATTCTAAACGAGATTCTGAGAACAGTTCAGCAGAGAACAAAAAGTATGTCTAATTTCACCAATGAGATCATACTCTGCCACAAAATAAGTCTACATCACAAGAGCAAGGAAACCACGGGTCCTGCAGATGCTGGGAGAAGTGCGTTGCCTCGTCAGTGGCTGGTCAAAGAGAAAGATTACTGGAGGTGCAGGTGTGAGGTAAGATACACTCGAGAGCTTGACATTTCCAGAATACACCAGAAATGGCAAACCAGCGAACAAGCGTGTAGCTCAACGAGACAGTTAACCTTAAATCTTCCAGCACAAAGAGTGTGGATCAAGATCATCCTACATGTAGCTGATTATAAAAATATATATGCAATACTATTACGTGTGATATTTTAATTTTAGCTACATGTACAATTATATGATGCATAGGTTAGATTTGCCAAATTGTGTATTTAGCTGTGCAAGCTAATACACAATAGGTAACTATGCACACGTTTTAGTCTTGCCAAACAGTAAAACCATTGAAAGACCCGAAAAATACAAAATGACGACCTAACACCTATTTATAATTGTCCTACATCCCAAAATACTTAACATGGGAAACAGATTACCTTGTGATGCCGACAGAGTATGTGAAATCAATGTCATGATAGGATAGAAGCTTCGGGATAGTACTCACAACAATGGTATCTCTAAATAACTACTAGGACAGTAAAGTCATGGGCTAAGTGAATTCAAATACCAATAGCACACAAACATTTGAATTACAAGAACTGAATCATACCCAATCCTCGTTATTTGCTCTGAACTTCCGAAGACATGAACTTAACATAATTGTGTATGAAGCCTTATATATATATATATATATATATATATATATATATATATATATATATATATATATATATATATATATATATATATATATATATATATATATATAATGGGAATGTTTGTAAATAATTTCGACCCTTTGCTAATTGCTAAGCATTTCAAATCTCTTTCATTATCCACTGCATGTGGCAGGATTCGATGAAATAACTTTCAAAACGAGCTTGGTGCCCCGGGGGTATGGGGAAACATCGTCTGGCTCCGGCCTAAATAGCAACAGTGTAAGATAGGCTGGGATAGTGTGGGATAGGGTAGGATAGTATAAGATTGGCTGGGATAGGCTGGGAATAAGGCAAGCGAAAATTTGTGTGTCCAATAATTTCGCAAGAATCATTTTGAATCTAACGAAAAAAAAATATGTTTCATTGTGTTTGTTTATTATTAAATTATTGTAAACTTATCTAAAATATATTTAGTTAGTTGAATTAGGCTAAATTAAATTGCGCTTGTTATAATAAGGTTAGGTAAGTTTTCTAAGGTTCTTTTGGTACAAAATTATTAATTTTTACATTAACATAAATGAAAAAAAATTATCTTTAAACGTATAAGATAAAATTGTAGAAAGGACTTAATTTTAAATGAGTTCTCGCTAATTAACCAGTTTTACCCATTCGGCACATTATATATATATATATATATATATATATATATATATATATATATATAATATATATATATATATATATATATATATATATATATAATTATAAACATTCACATAATTTACATTGTAGCTGAGCTGCAATATATTTTTAAGTATAAGACTGAGGCTGTAGCTAGTAGAGATTAAGCACTCTATTCCATCTTGTCTGGCTAGGACAGCAGAACACGCACAATTATCCATGGAAATACTAGTTGAGCTCCTGTTGGGTGCATGTTGCCTCCATAAGTGCTCTCATTAAAAGAGCTACCAAGAAATATGGATGACGTGAGACTTATTTGTCTTCGTGCCCTCTCTTTCTTTCTCCTGTTTTGTCCTGATGGGTTCTTCATACTGGGCAACCCCAAATGAGAACTCATAATTATACATCAGATCATCTTGGGATATACCCTCTGCTTAACGACCATCATATTTATGACTAACATCTGCCCAACGACCATCCTCTGTCTCTCAAGCATTTTATCATCTGTAATGCAACTTAATTTCCTTCTTGGCGTCGTCGCTTTTCTGTAAAGAGATTTATTTTACTTAGCTGCATATCTCCTAGTGTCAGTCTCTTTTCGTCTCACCTACGTCTTCCATTCATCTTACTTCTAGTGTCGCAGGTCCAGCCAGAGAACCATCGACTGCTATCAGAGATAGATATTGTTGATTAAGAATCACCAGCTTATGTTTAGTATGCCAGTGACCTCACAATCCCTATTATCCGAGGAAAGTAATATTTAAAAGCAAATTATTTACTCTGATACTGTCAGCCCACCGAGTGGGTTATCCTAAGAAAACGACATACCTCCCTATACCTTCCTTCTAATAATAGATTCTGCAGCACAGCCTGCTAGTTTATTAGAGAGAAAATACATTCTTTCTAAGTAAGCTTTTATTGTGATAACGTTTCACTTTACATAACGGAAAATGTTGTAATAAAAGCTTGCTGTACACGTTTATCTTTCCTTTATTGCTGTCTGCAATAAGTGCTTGTAACTAGTTTATTGTGTACATTTCCAGCCGGTTGACGATAGTGTGAAGAGTATTTGAATGCATAAAAAATCGAAGAACTGCAACTTAATATAGTTAACAAGAGTACATTTGACTATATATTATATTTAATGTGTGTGGGATGGCGTTTTAGCCAGTTGCCGGACAACACTCGAGGTGCCTAGGCACTAAACAGCCGGTCAAGTCTCCTTATTCTCTAAACTTGTAATTAAAGGTGCCAGCAAATGTTAGCTGTCTTACCTGCTTATTCTTAGCCCAAATTATCACATATGGGGGCAGTGCAAGATGGCGGACGACTGGCATACAGGAGGAGGCTGATGCCCACAAACCATGATATAACCCAATGCTCGCCCAGCGGCTATAGTATACCTGGAGAGAGTTCCAGGGGTCAACGCCCCTGCGGCCCGGTCTGTGACCAGGCTTCATGTTGGATCAGAGCCTGATCGACCAGGCTGTTACTGCTGGCCGCACGCAGTCCAACGTACGAACCACAGCCTGGCTGGTCAGGTACCGACTTTAGGTGCCTGTCCAGTGCCTGTTTGGAGACAGCCAGGGGTTTGTTGGTAATCCCCCTGATGTATGCTGGGAGGCAGTTGAAGTCTTGGGCCTCTGACACTTATTGTGTTGTCTCTCAACGTGCTAGTGACACCCCTGCTTTTCATTGGGGGGATGTTATATCGTCTGCCGAGTCTTTTGCTTTCGTAGGGAGTGACTCTCGTGTGCAAGTTTGGTACTAATCCCTCGAGAATTTTCCAAGTGTATATAATAATGTATCTCTCCCTCCTGCGTTCTAGGGAGTACAGGTTTAGGAACTTCAAGCGCTCCCAGTAATTGAGGTGGTTTATCGCAGTTGTGTGTGCCGTGAAGGTTCTCTGCACATTTTCTAGGTCAGCAATTTCACCTGCCTTGAAAGGTGCAGTTAGTGTGCAGCAATATTCCAGCCTAGATAGAACAAGCGACCTGAAAAGTGTCAACATGGGCTTGGTATCCCTGGTTTTGAAGGTTCTCATTATCCATCCTGTCATTTTTTTTAGCAGATGCGAAGGTGAGATCTTCTGACATGATCACTCCAAGGTCTTTGACATTAGTTTTTCGCTCTACTGTGTGGTTGGAATTTGTTTTGTACTCCGATGAGATTTTAATTTCTTCACGTTTTCCATATCTGAGTAATTGAAATTTATCATCAAGACATTTTCCTGCAACAGCAATAAATTCGCCCAGTAACAGCAAGATCTAATAGACTCACGACCCAGTTAGCACCTACAGGTGTACTACTACAACAACAACAACAGCTGCAGCAGCAGCAGAAATTGGTACTCTAGAGGTTTCCCTCTACACGTCGTCTTCGGAAAATGGTTACTGATGTAAGAGGATTTACAAGCAGGGAACGAGGGTGAGAGAGGTAAATTTAATGTAGTTCCTTGTTGATGTAGTCGGGTGTGAATTCACCTGCGTTACTCTCTTGACCAATTGGTGGTGACAAGTATTCTAGAGGTAGCCCCTGGTCATGCATAGTTATAACTGAAGTAACGATGATTTACAGTAATTGAAATATGGGGATGGTTACTGTACTGTACGTCCTGTGATGCTTCTCCAAGTAGCCTGGCCTTCCTCAGAGTACTCAGCCGCCATTCATGAAAAAAATGGAGTAGTATTTTGAAATACTGAACACCGATTTCTGAACCTAGAAGAGCTCCGTGTTGGATTGGAAGAGGTTAAACTCACCTTTGATGGGAATATTGAACTTCCGCCTACATTGTGTTGCAAGTCTTTACATAACTATCGACGATAAATATCGAGAATATAAGTGGAAAGCGATAGAGGGGTAAGCAACGGTGGGCGCCATACGAGCCACTGCTATGATCAAATACTATCACATGGGACAAAATAATGGTGAAATAAAAATAGCGTAAATTGCCAGATGCAAAGTGTATTCTTTGTAAATTTAGGTGCCCGTCTTGTGATGACAGCATTTCGAAATATAAGTTTGTGTATTAAATCATAGTGGGCCCAAGTGATTCTAATTTGATTCGTGTTTCACAGTTCGACTCCCCGTCCATCCTTCTGTTCACTCATTATTCCTGGGACACTGAATTGCTTTAAATATGCCTTTTCTAAAAAAATTTTTTTTATTTTTTTTTCATTGACAATGATGTAAAGCAAATATTTTTGACCAAATCTAACTTAGAAACCTCACTTAACCTACCCTAAATTAACGTGTTTTTAGCCAAATTCTACTAAATATATGATAGATCAGTTTAAACTTATTTAACATTACTTAAAATCAATATTATTTTTTTTTGCAATATTCAGGTTGATTTTGACATATTTATGACAAATATTTTCTTTGAATTCAGCAGAAAACATCCTTGCTTTTTAGGCTTATTCGGCACTACATAACCCCCCCCACACACACACACACAGTGGCCATTTTATTAGATACACCTATACACCTGCTTAATAGAAATATCTAATGAACCAATCACATGGTAGCACCTCATTGCATCCAGACATGTTCAAGACACTTTCTGATATTCAGACCGAACATCAGAGTAAGGAAGAAATGTTATCGAAGTAACTTTGGCCGTGAAATGATTGTTGGTGCCAGGCAGGGTCGTTGGAGTATGTCATAAACCGCTGATCTCTCGGATTCTCACACATAGCCGTCTCTAGAGTGTACAGAGAATGGTGTAAGCGCAAGATAGCCAGTGAGGGGCAGTTCTGTGGGCGAAAACACCTTGTTAATGAGAGAGGTCAAAGAATGGCCAGACTGGTTCAAGCTGAGAGGAAGGCGACACTTAAATAACCATGCATTACAACAGTTGTAAGCAGAAGAGCACCTCTGAACGCACAATACGTCGAACCTCGAAGTGGAGGGATACAGGACCACACCGGACTCCGCTCCCGTCAGCTAAGAGGAAACTGAGACTACAGTGGGCACAGGCTCACCAAAACTGAAATTACGATTTGAAAAAAACGTCGCCTGGTCTGACGAAAACTGCGTGATGTTATCAAGTCAACATAGATCAGAATCTCTAAGGAATATTTCCGGCACCTTGTTGAAACAATGCAAGGAAAATTTCAATAGGTTCTTGGGGCAAAGAAGGACCTTACCCAATATTAGAAGGTTGTACCTAATAAAGTGGCCACTGAATGTATGTGATTGTGTATGATTGTGTGGGGTGTGCGCATGTGTGTGGTGTGTGCGTGTGTGTGCGGGGGTGTACATGTGTGTGTGGGGGTGTACGTGTGTGTGGGGGGTGTAAGTGTGTGTGTGGGGGTGTACGCGTGTGTGCGTGTGTACTTCTTCAGGTATATATTTGCACTCATTAATATGCACTGATCTATATGTAGTTGCAGGGTCGTGTCTAAGTTCCTCGCCCAGTCTCTTCGTTGGTCACTGCTGGGTTCGTGTCCTGGCTTTGAGAACTCAATCGTATCTATTGTTAAAGCAATGTATTGATTGTTCCACTACTACTACTACAGTATCCAACTCACTGCTGACTGCACCAAGGCTTAATAAATACTTGAACATCGCTGTGAGTCATCTGTTTACTAGTTCAATTTGCATTTGGGCTGCAGTTTTCGTTTTTCCCTCCTTCTCTGGAATAGTCTATTCCTGTCTACCCTATTGGTTCCTTTCAGTGTTTTGTAGGTCGTTATTTTATCACTTCTGGCCCTTCTGTCAGGTATAGCTCCTCACATCTCGTACTCCTTAGCTCTGGGACTAGTGTCGTTGCAAACTTCTGCACTTTCTCCAGTTTCTTAAGATAAGTGATCAGGTGTTTGTTCCACACTAGTGCTGCATTCTCTAGGATGCCCCTAGCATCGGGAACTGAGTCCTTCCTGAAGTTCCTGTTAGCTAATCTTTGATTTCCAAGATCCGCATTTGCTCTTAAAGTACGCCTCAGACGATATGCTCGGTACAATGTACAACACCATGAGGTACTTCTCTATGTTTGTACTTCATTTGTCGTCTTTTCCCGTCCTAATTCATCATAATATTGCATTTGGTGGAGGAGAAATTCTAATAGCCACCCGTCAGAAAAGGCTTGCAGCCTATCCAAGTTCACAATTTTTCACATCATTTGCAAACAATGGGAAACCTTTACTTCTTTTCTTCAGCCATATCGTTCACGTACATCAGAAAAAGTATCGGTCCCAGTACTGACTCTTTCAGAACCAAACTTTTCGAACAATCACTCCTTGTTTTCCCCTGCTGTTAGCTATTCATCAAACAATTGTAGTGTCTTCCCTGTTATTTCTGCCTGCTCCTCTTGATTCTGTCTCAGTATCATGTGTGGTAATGTGTCAAAAAACCTTCTCATTGCCCCAAAATTTGCAATGCACTTATCCTTCTCGATGCTGCCTCACTTCTGTTATCTTATAGTACAACTCTGGTAGGTTTGCGTGACAGGATCTAACATGTTTGAAACTGTGATGGTTGTTTATGACGCTACTCCAATACATGTGCTCCAACGCTCTTCAAATATCTTATATATAACCTTACATACTAAGCATGGCAGAGACTCGGGAGTTTAATGCAACTTGTCTGTCCAGTGTCTTAAATTATGTGACTAATTTTGTCGTCTTTCACACCCCCTGACAGTTTAAGCGATTCTCACAGTGATTCCGTCTCTCAGGACCCACGTAGAGAGATTAGCTAGTTCCATCTCTTTCGAGATATCTAGCTGGCACGGTGGAGGCCTCACCTCTTCTCCTGTCATATGTAGTGTCCAGTACCCTCACTAGACACGTTCTTATTTCCTCAGAGTAAGTTTTTTACTCAGGTCCTCACAGACGACTTCTTGATTTTCTAGTAAGTTCTCCTCCTCCTCCTCTCAACCTGATTACCTTATCCATTTCTGTTGTTTTTCTCCTGACGTGGCTGTGTAGCAACTTAGGGTCAGATTTTCGTTCTCGATGCTGTCAGTCAGAATTGTTCTTTAAAAATCTCTCTTTACCCATTCATATTCGTTTCTGTCTTCTCGCTTCTCTGTTTTCCCTACGTTCTGCATTTCATCAATTTTTTTTCCCCCATGCTCTAGCACCTTTAGCTTTTGCTTCTTTCACTTCTGAGTGAACCAATGGTTCACTATTCCCGTCATTGTTGTTTCTGAACCTGGCAATACATTCATTCTCTGTCCTCCGACACTTTCCAACTTTATTCGTTATATCATTTGCTGCTTTTCTTTCCAACTTCTTTTTCCAGTGCACTTCATTCAGGAATTCCCACATGTCGACATAGTTTTCTCTTTTGAATTCTGGTTATCGTTTATTTCATGCCATAGTTTTTTCCCAGTTTATCTCAGCGATGTATTCGAAACTCTCTACTGTGCGAGGGCGTGTCAGTGGGCGTGTCAGTGGGCGTGTCAGTGTGCCTGTTAGTGGGCGTGTCAGTGTGCCTGTTAGTGGGCGTGTCAGTGTGTTGTGAGTCACTAGCTGTCACTTGGCATGTTGTGTGTGGTGTGTACTCGCCTAGTTGTGGTTGCAGGGGTCGATTCACAGCTCCTGGCCCCGCCTCTTCACTGGCCGCTACTGTGTCACTCTCCCTACGCCATGAGCTTCATCATACCTCTGCTTAAAGCTATGTATAGAGCCTGCCTCCACTACATCGCTTCCTAAACTATTCCACTTCCCGACCACTCTGTGACTGAAGAAATACTTCCTAACATCTCTGGAGCAACCAAGCGTGTGCCTGATATGAGAGTAAAATATAAACCACAATATATATTAACATGTTTGCCTTAAGCATTATGGTTTGTTAATTCTTGTCAACAATATCAAGATGCATAAAGAAGACTTCTCACCTCCCCTTAAAGACGCACACTTAAGAAGGTGTTTGCAAGTGTACTCTAATGCATTACACGTGTTTATGTTGATATTTATCACAAAAAGTGGCTTTCAACATCTTCCTCCTGGAGACTAAGATTATGTCTCGACAAACCAGTTCACAACGACCTCTTTCCTCTCTCAGTCCCCTCTTCCCCCCATCACCCCTCTCCATCCCTACCATCTCCCTCTCCCTCGTGCCTCTCTCTTTTGACGCGTTCTCCCTCTTCCGTCACCCCTTCAATTCCCTCTCTCACTTCTTCCTCACCCCATCAATTCTCTCTCAATCAATACCTACATCTAATACTTCTTAGATATAGTTTTTGTTCCCGCTATGTAACTAACATAGAATAGGGTAGCATCATTATGATGTATCTAATTGTTAGTAATAGTCTCTCTCCTGCTGATACCCATGTCTGTTTCTCCTTCTTTCTGCCTCTACGTTATCCCCTAACTCACCCCTCCATTTTTCTTCTCCACTTCCTTTTTACTATTCCCTCGTGTTTTTGTCTTTTCTAATAACTTTTTTCCCTACCCAACTATTTATCACTAATAATTTTCCTTGCGCCACCCCTCCATCTCTCCCTTTCCTTTTTACATTTCCTCCATCTCTTCTTCTACCCCATCTCTACCTCCCTCTCCTCTCCATTTCTTCCTCCCTTCCATCACTACCTACCTCTCCTCTTCATTGTTCCCTATCCCATCCCTCCCTCCCAATTCTTTCTCTCTCCCTTCCTCACCCCTCCTTTTCTCCACCACTTACGAATGTGTTGGGTCCACCTACGGTATTCAGTGTTGCCTCACCACCCGTTCAGGTCACGACAGTAATCATCCAATGTTATTGTTTCAGATGTGACACTGAGGTCAGCTGGAGAGGCGGTCACCTGTGTCAGGGTAACATACACACATTCTAAAATAGGTGGATACAGGAAGAGTACAGCCACCTCACCTCCTGCCCCCCTAATCGTTTCACATTATACATTAATGCTGACTCTCTCGCCACTCCCAAATTCAAGTGATAATGTAGTTTATCAAAAATAATGTTTTATACATTAATGCTGACTAAATATGCAAGTAAGAAAATTAGTTTAGGAAAATGCAGGGAACTAAATCCAGATTTACAGTATTAACAAATGAAGAACAATATTAATGGAGAAAATAATTGCTGCAATATTTCCCGGAGGTTACAAGATGATAAGAAGTGAAGGAGATAACAGAGACTTGGAGGAGTTGCCTTATTAATCAGAAAACAATGGAGGCTTGAAGAAATAAAAGCACCAGACAGTAATGGATTTGAGGAATAAATTTGAGGAACAAAGACAAAAGAAGTTGTAATCTTTAACTCCCTTTACTTTCCCCAGCAACTAACCCAAGAACACGAGAAAAGCAATGCTATCTTGAACATAACAGAGTAGCTAACAGAGCGAAAGCAAGAGTTCCTATCTTCAGTGACTTTAACCAGAGAGAAATATGTTTGGAAATAAGGAACTAGTTTGGGAAAGAAGAAAAATGAAGAAAATTAGTAGACACAGCGGCAGAAAACATACTTATCCAACACCTAGAAGGTCCAAGAATGAGTAGAGAAAATAAGAAAATGAGACTTGAGTTAATATTTAGCTAATGTGAAAACAGAGGTCAAATACAATGAACAGAGGTCAAATACAATGAACATGAAAACAATACTGAGAGGTCGAATACAAGAAACCTCTAGCAACAAGTAGCCACTGCATCTTAGTGCATGATTGCATTTTCTAGTTGAAGAGAAAAGAATGGAATAGTTAGAGGGAGAAGTTACGGAAAGTAACAGTTCTTGTCAGATTTAAAACAAAATAATGGACTAAGTTATAACAAAAAAATGCAAAACCTGATGGATTTCCTTGTCGAAAATTAAAGGGAAATACCGAAAGATTTTTCCGATTCAAGAGAAATGCAGCAAACAGTGATTAAATAGGTAATATTTGAAAGCAAACACATCATAAATTTTTCCATGAGTGTTCAACAAGATGAACGAAAACGAACCAACACCGAAATACAACAATACAGAAAAATATGGAAAAAAACAGCTATTAAAATTCATATCAAACTGGTACACAATTTCATTGGCAGAAGCTTAATAGTAAATGATAATGTTGTCAGACAAGAAAAACGAGAGGGGACTCGCAGATGATTGATAAAAGTGCAAAAATCTTAATGAAAGATTCGAAAAATTATTTAAAATATTAAAAGAACTCTTAACAACTGGTAGTTTAAGAGCAATAGAACCTTAAAGAAATAGTAGAGATACCATGTAGGCAATAAACAAGCAACAAGAACCACTGGAGTAAACAGAGCTGCTAAAAAGCTAAGAAATGATCTGTCGATCCTACAAAAAGGAGACAGACAAGAGATGCTAAACATTAAACTGTTAACACTCACATTCATACTACACAAGGCAAAGAATATATTGAGGGTAAATTAGTAAATCACCTGGAAAACATTGACATTTATATAAAACCAGCATGAGTTCAGAAAGGAAAAATCCTTATTGACTAATTAAAATGAATTCGGCTTTAAGATGACTAAGGACAGAGCTGGTCAATGATTAACAGTTGCAGGTATGTAGCTTTTACTAAAGAAGACCGGTAGTAAGAATGGTCCACCTCCTCGCATTGTCTTCAGTATCGGCACCTTGTTCACTATTTTCTGTTTATATGTATGTTGCTAACATGTAACGAAGTGCCAGCACAAATCTCAAGCTGATATCTTAGATCTTTTGCAGATTCCTTCAAAACCCAGGCTTATATCTTTTGTGGTTCTACCGCTTGGTTTCTTTACATTTGTGGTCTATTATGCACATGTATGGTATACATTGCCGTCAAGATGAGGAATTAGACACATGTCCAACATCTGGGTATCTTTATTGTAGACGTTTCACAATCCAGTGGCTTGGCTAGCTTGAATTTGTATTGATAAAGCTTCTATGATCCTACTTGACAGATGGTTTCGCTCATCGATAACTCTGAAAACCAGCATTTCCCTACATCCTTTCTAAATCTATATTTATCTAATTTAAATACGTTATTTCTAGTTCTTTCTTGATTTGATATCCTTAGAAAGTTATTTATATCTCTTGTTTTTGATGCCCGTCTTCCACTCATATACCTGTGATATCTCCCCTCATTCTACGTCTCTCAAGAGAGTAAAGGTTCAAGGCTCTCAATTTCCATTTTAGATTCCGTAATTTGTAATGCTATTTTTTATTTATTTTGAGCCAACGTTGCTTATTTTTATTTCGTTCCCTTATCGAATAGTTTCTTTGAATGCCATTTCGATGGTAAGTTTTGTTTCTGTTTGACCCATTAAAACTAGCTATAGGCTTTTTCCTTAACCTATGTTTGTATATAAAAAAAAATATTTGTCTCTCGGTTTCCCCCTGTATGTGTATTTATGTGAAAACTTTTTTTTTAATCTTATCTAAATTTGCTGTTTGATTCTTTAGCTTCTCCAGCCAAGTTTCCAATGTTTGCTTCTTTAATTTTGCTTAAATATCTTGTGAAATAATTCCCTTCTCTGGTCAATTCTATTTTTGTTTTCATTGTACGCCATTCTTCTCTCACCGCCCCTATCAAACCACCTGATAAGTCACTCTTGCCCTTATTTAAAACACACATGCATCATTTAGGTAACTTTATTGCAAAATGTTTCGTCTGCACAGTAGGCGTCTTCAGCTGAATACAAAGCAGAGCGACATCCTCGAGGATGTCGTTTTGAGGTCACTTCCTACAGAACCTCAGCTTCCTGGTCTTCATCTATTTGCCGATTTTTGGTGCTTATATACCATTGCTATATTTACACTGTCAGACATTGCAACACAATGGTATCTTGGTGCAGAGGACATCTTCGACGTTTTTACCTGACCACTAGTTACGAGTGAGAAAGATTAGATTTGAGAAGGACTAACCCCGGCTTACTACACTGCCTCTCAATTACATTTTTGTTTATTTTAGTGGGTCCTGCCTCTTATGTCGTCTTCAAGATTTTCTACTCCTCTCCAGTGCCAGTATGTAAGCCTCCATTCTGACGCTTCGGCTTCACATAGTTCCTGACTATCGAGCAGAACTCTTCTCCAAGCTGCGGGACTGACCACCTCGAAGGTGATGGACTGATTACATAGCCTCTACATCTCCACTGCTTACGCTGCCTTGTCTCTGTTCAACTGAAGAAACCAACTGTATAGGACTAAAAGTTTCAGAATGAAGATACATAAAAGGTGCACATGTGACTTCCTAATCTGTTTGTTTACATTGTTATATTCACCTTCTTGCCCTTGCATACCTGCACTGCATGTCAGCCTTGGCGGTCACCTAACGAGAGTTTCCTCGTCTCTTTACCCTTGAAGTGAATAAACATAAAAATCTATTAAAAACAAACTTTTAAAGGGATATTACTGAGCAAATACTGCTTATCATACCTTTTTTATGCGTGTGGATATGTCACAGAGTAGATTCTGGAGAAAACAAAATTGCAATTGTCGAAAGGATGATGCAACAGACACTTCATGAACGACTGGAAGTCAAAGGCAACAGGGAATACCATGGGTGGCAATTAGTATCATTTAATGCTTGTGAAATGAAAGGAGGTGCAGTGCTTATATGGCAAGATCAGAAGACTGTATATGAAGAAGATATATGTATCCTAGGGAGGGTATGCCATATTATGCGGGGATACCTTCCTCTGTGCGATCAGAAGAAGGTATTCCCGTATTCCATAAGCCCAGCCTCTTCTACCTCCATGCGAGAGGAATATTGGAGGGTAGTAATAATA
The DNA here is from genome assembly GCA_009830355.1 of Cherax destructor. Taxonomy (NCBI): domain Eukaryota; kingdom Metazoa; phylum Arthropoda; class Malacostraca; order Decapoda; family Parastacidae; genus Cherax; species Cherax destructor. The sequence goes on from WNWK01004831.1 coordinate 94,933, forward strand.
TTCCAGTGCAGTAAAATTTAAAAATATGAATATGTGTATGTTTGTACGTTCGAGTTTCTATATGTACATATACTTTCATATAATACAGTTCATGTGTGTATGAATGTGCGTATCTGTATATTAGCATAAGTAAAAAGAATGAATGTATGCGTATGTATGTGTATGTAAATGTGAATGAGTATATGTGCAAATATATTTAACTGAGCATGTGAATGTATGTATGCGTGTGCATATGTATGACTGTGCATATTTATGAATGTATGTATTCATAAATATGCACATTCGCTTTACGCAGACTCGATTAAACTCTAGAACAGCCATTATTACAGATTTAGTAGAGCAGGAGTCTGCTTCTAAGGAGTGCTGATCCAGTTCTATAACAAGGTGGTGGTGGGGATTCTGGTATTAGTGCTGAAGATTTTAGTCCAGTTCTAGAAACTGCACAAATTCTAGCCAGCTGCAAGTAAAATAGTGTAAATTCTATACTTGGGGCATCTGTGGGCATGAAATATCTAGGAAAGCGAATGAGACATGCAACTTTGAGCCCCCCAAAAAAAAAAAAAAAAAAAAAAAAAATGTGCTATACATCAGTCCACAAAAAACAATTGTTGTTGTTGTAGGTTCGCCGGTACATCCGGCCCGGGTCTTCTCCAAATGGTGACCCGGCATACAAAAAACACAAACAACACAAACTACATTGTATACCATCTGAAAGGGAGCAGGAGGTACAGACCCCAGGAACCTAACCATATAGTTACAACCATCCCCCAGCAAGTGATACTTTTTAGCGCCTGGAAACGGGGACAAAATGTTAAGAAATGAAAAAATATTCCACCACCTAAATACCTTGTTGGACTGCAAAGAAAATGATAAAATTGGCTCTTCTTGAAATTCCAGTTAGGTTAAAATAAAAATAAATATCCTAACTGAATCAATAATAAAATAATCATTGAAAAATGCAGTACAAGTACCAAACATATCACCAAATTGCACACTTAACGAAGTAGCTTAATAAGTAACAGTGCACCAGTGGCCCTTACTCCAGAACCACAAATACTAATGCCAACAACAGCAAGAACAAAAGAAAAAGCAACAATATTCACATTCCATTTAATCCATCCACTACCAACAAAATACTTTTCATCGGTGGACTCCTCGTGGAGTCAAATGCGATGTTCGCAGCTTTCACAGAGACCCACACAAAAGACCACTTTGACAACAAAATATGGATAGCAGGGAACAACTTATTTAGATGCAACAGAAAGAATAGGCAAGAAAAACGAAGGTTGGCCCATATGTCAAAAAGTAGCTCATTTGCATAGATTTGGTAAACACCACAAATGATGTAGTTGAAGGTTTAGCAATAAAGACTGAGAACCAGAACCTAGTCATTGTGGTTGTATATAAGGCACCAAATGCAACTTCCCAACAGTTCAAGGAACATGTACTGAAAATTCATTACCGTCTGAAAACTCTTTCAACCCCAGCCCTCAGAATCTTGCTGCTTGCTGATTTCAATTTAAGACATTCATAATGAAAGAATGTAGCATATAATGTTATAGCAGAGATTAAAAGTCACACACACACGAGTTGCTGAATCTCTGCAATAAATTCACCCTCACCAACAGATAATGGGGAACAGACAAGACCTAATAAACCCGACTTGGCCGTATAAAATTTCTTACAGATAATGAGTGACCTCTTAAAGAAATATAACAGAATAAAAACCTATAGAGAGTTTCTGAACTTGATATCATCACAGGTCGCGATAAATCATAATGCTTACGAGTTAGTCAGGAGGTGCCTTCAAATTTCAACTTCAACAACGAAAACATGAACTTGGATCAAATAAATCATATCGTAAATGCAGCATGCCTGGAACATACCTTAAATAACATGGATCCTAACCAGTGTCTTGAAAGGTTCAACTATTTGGCAACTTTAGTATGCTCAAGACATATTTCCCTAAGGAAAAATAAAATAAGTAAACTGGTAAGAGACTTCCTCTGCTGGCGAAGGAGAGGAATTACTGAGCATCTCAAAGGGGCCAGATTATCTGAAATATGGAACGATGCACTGACTGAGGAAGTAAAAATATTAAACTTAATTCATACAAGACCTAGGAGAGAGGCGCTAAAAGCAATTAAATTTAAAGAAATTCAAAATACTTTTTATATGTCAAAAACAAGACAAAAACAACACCGATTATTGGGTCCTTGCTTAAACAAGATGGGACTTACGCAGACGACAGCAAATAAATGAGATACTGAAATCTCAGTATGACTTTGTGTTTAGCGAGCCATTAGTTAGACTAATGATCGACAATCCAAATGAATTTTTCATGAACGAGCCTCAAAACCATGTCAATGTATAACAGATTTCTGACAGAACCCTAACTCCACTCTGCTCCAGGCCCAGAATCGTGGAACTCTGTTTATAAAGAACGGCAAGAAACCCCTTTTGCGTGCCTTAAACATGCTATGGAGAGGAAACCTGGGCACGGGTGTCGTCCCACAATTGCTTAAAACAACAGATATAGCCCCACTCCATAAAGGTGGCAGAAAAGCAATAGCAACGTATTATAGACCAATAGCTCTAGCGTCCCACATTGTAAAAGTCTTTGAAAGACTACTAAGAAACATGATTGCCAACCACTTGAATTCCCAACAATTGCTGAACCCAGAGCAACATGGGTTCAGAGCAGGTTACTCCTACCACTGGCAACTACTGGACCACTATGACATGCTCTTCGATGCTCTGAGGACAAGAATGCGTATGTAGTATACACAGACTTTGCAAAAGTCTTCGACAAGTGTGATCATGGTGTAATAGCGTACAAAATGTGTGCTAAAGGTGACCAGAGGGATTTTCAACTTCTAACCAATATAACAAAGAGTAATGGTAAACAGTTAAGGCGGAGTCTGCCACAGTAAAAAGCTCTGTTCCAAAAGAAACAGTACTCGCCCCCATCATGTTCATCTTTATTTCAGACAAAGACAGAGAAGTAAGCCATAGCACCGTGTCTTTTTTGCAGACGATACTAGAATCTGCATGAGAGCCATCTATTGAGGACGTGGTAAATCTCCAAAGCAGATATAAACCAAATTTTCCAATGGCTGCTCAAAACAACAATGTTTAACGAGAACAAATTTGAGTTACTTCGTTATGGAAAACTTAAGGAAATAATAATAGCTTAAACGGAGTATACTATAAAGTGTAACCACTCAATAGAGCGATAAAGTAATGTGAAGGACCTGGGAGTGTTAATATCAGAGGATCTGCCCGTCAAGGATCACAACAGTTCCATTATCACATCTGCGAGGAAAGTGATTGGATGGATAATGAGAACTTTAAAAAAAAGAGGGATGCCAAGCCAATGATGATCCATTTTTTAAGTCACTTGTTCTCTCTAGGCTGGAATACTGCTGTATACTAACAGATCCATTCAAGGCAGGCGAAATTGCAGACCTAGAGAATGTTCAAAGAACCACCACTGGAATTCAGTCAAGCACCTTAATTACTGAGGACGTTTGAAGTTTCGATCTTACTCCCTGGAATGCAGGAGAGAAAGATGCATCATAATCTACACCTGGAAAATCCTAGAGGGACTCTCTACGAAAGGAAAAGATTAGGCAGATTGTGCAACGTACCCCCTTAATGAAAAGCAAGGGCGCCATGAGTAAGTACACTAAGAGGAAATATGTAAGTGTCCGGGGACCAAGACTGTTCAACAACTTCGAACCATGCACAAAGGCAATTACCAATAGACCTCTGGCTGCCTTCAAGAGGGAACGGGATAAATACCTAAAGTCAGTGTCAAATCAACTGGGCTGTGGTTTGTATGTTGGACTGCGTGCGGCCAGCACTAACATCCTGGTTGATCAGGTCTGATTCCACTGGGAGGCCTAGTCAAGGGCTGGGCCGCGGGAGCGTTGACCCTCGGAACCTCAGATAGACACAGTAGGTCTATGGTCGGTGATAATATGTTGGAGTTATCGAAGAATTATTGTCACAGGAGATCTGTATGCTCTCTAGAATTCCAAATCATAGTTAAATTCTAAGTATGCGTGCACCAATCCCTGAAGTAATATGTTAAAAACACTATATAAACGCTGTTGTTGCTAGTCGCACGCACTCCAGGCACTACTACTAAGATGATCAAAAACTAATGAATAAAACATAGGATAAGGACAGACGAAACAAAGGGACTGAAAATATTGAGTTATGGTACTGAAGGTCATATCTCCAGAGTTTGGCTGTTAATTTGGAAAGAAAACATTGATGCAATAAGAACTGAAGCATTAAACAGAAAGAGAAGTAAACTTCAATGAATGTTTTTTTTTTATTAACACATCAGCCGTTTCTCACCAAGGCAGGGTGGCCCGAAAAAGAAAAACTTTACCATCATTCACTCCATCACTGTCTTGCCAGAGGCGACCTTACACTACAGTTATAGAACTGCAACATTAACACCCCCTCCTTCAGAGGAATGTTTAGTATATGTAAACAGAAATGTGTAAAATTGGCATACCATAATACATTTTCATGTGGCAGAAAAAGCCAGGTTTGCTGCCAGTGCAAAACATTTAACAGACTTCTAGGTTTATACAAATATAAACTAGCACTAGCAGGCTTTTAGGTTTATACAAATATAAACTAGCACTAGCAGGCTTCTAGGTTTATACAAATATAAACTAGCACTAGCAGGCTTCTAGGTTTATACAAATATAAACTAGCACTAGCAGGCTTCTAGGTTTATACAAATATAAACTAGCACTAGCAGGCTTCTAGGTTTATACAAATATAAACTAGCATTAGCAGGCTTCTAGGTTTATACAAATATAAACTAGCACTAGCAGGCTTCTAGGTTTATACAAATATAAACTAGCACTAGCTCCTCAGATAGTTGTTGTCCAGGCTTGGGTATGAAGATCCTTCGATTTTTAAGATAAAACGGAACCTCATCAATTTTTATGTTGTGTTGACAGGTAAGTCAGCTCTAAGGAGCTTAAGATCCGCGTCAGGAGAACTTTTCCTATTTTTTTTCTGACAAAACACCACAGCCACCAACTGAGAGGCCTGGCAGTGTACCCAACCAGCTCTCCCTCTCACCTTCCCTGACCTACTGCTTACCGAGGAAATGACTGTGCAGGTCATCCCTCACCGCTACAGGTGGCCTGCGGCTATGACTGTGCCCAGGGTTTTATATAACGGCGTAAGTGAATGTCTCGTCGTAGAGGTAAAAAAGATAATGCATGTGTTTTTTTTTTACCTCGGTGCGTTTTTACAGGCGAGTTTGTCTGGACGTTTAGATATTTATTCAGTGCGAGACGATAGATCGCTAACCCTAAGTTAATAGATACCTGATCAACACTGATTTAAGGCTTGTTCTGTTGAGTAAAATATCGTAGTCATTAAAGTGTTCTGTCAAGCTTTCATTGCTGCCAACTTTCTAATGGAAAACAACGAGCTGTATTTAGACAGTCCGTCTTTCACTGATATCGCTGCTGTCATCTACGTCTTTCGCATTCTTAAATCAAGAGCACAGATTCCAAACACTCCGAAATAGTAAGCGATTTCTACATGAATAAAGGTTTTAAATAATTTCACCTGTTTAGCAATGGGTAAGTGATAAAGAAATTAATGTCTCCAATCAGTAAATCACTCGCTTGTACTTAAAATTATATTACTTTTAAAAAGCATAACTACAAAAAAAAAAAACGCAAAATAAATGACTGAGGAATCATGGGTGCTTTGTAAATTATAGAAATCTTTTATTTTAAATATCAAAATCTTACCTTGGAGATAAAGACAAAATATCCGGGAAGGCCACTAAACGAGATCTAAAATAAGTTATAGAATTTATAATATAAAACTGAGGAAGCTTGTGTGTTAAATATAGATTACGTGGATGGAATAGTATATAATATATAGTTCTGATGAAGACAAAGTGATAATTGAAGGAGGTTCCTCCAGGTTAGGAAAGAAAACATCAAAGAAACTTATCTGTTGGATGTTCTATGAAGGAAAATGGCGAACGATGTTTATCCAACGAATCACAAGATATAATATTTTATTCGAGTTGTATACATAAATAAAATATATGTGTAATAATGATGTGACTTTGCAAGGATGTTGTGAGCTATACAAGTATTACTTTGTCAAATGTTTGAGATTAATGAGAAAGTTTATTATATTATGGAATAATGATCTTGGTAGAATTTAGTGGCCGTAACATACATTAATAAACATAATAAAAGTCTGGCAAGCAATTCTTAATACTGTGTCACGAGACACGACTGTTCAATAGTTGATCCTTTAAGGAGGCGCCTTCATGCTGGTAAGAGGGGGTTCAGTTCAAGGAATTTGAACTACCTTTCTTGGGCCAAACTTTATTTCCCATTCTTCATACCCCGTGAGATCCATACAGGTTCAGTGTCTCACTATTAAGATAGTAGTACACAATAGTCGAGGTTGCCATCCATAAAATCAAATATCCTTCAGGTCATATCCACTCCCACAGCAACAATAAAACTAGATAAACCTTAAATTATTGAACAAGAATAAAATACTTTACTAAGAGATTAGATGACAAGTTACAATACATTCTTCAAAACTACTTCTCCGTAAAAGACAAGAGTAATATTGCGTAGGCAATAAAAATATTTGCTTCATGGCTCACAAAATCGTAATAACATGATTGTAGTCAGCTGGCCCCGTGGGTAACACACTGGCCTGGAGTTCTAACCCCCACCCAGACCATGGGTTATTTGCTTCATCACCTCAGACCAAGTTTGTGATCACGGACATTTACAAAACTACAGAATTTAAAATATAAAAATTAATCTTCTTTTTAAAAAAAATAAACTTTGCCATTTTGTGGAAGCATAGTTGATAAGTTTTAAGATATTGTTCCAACATGAAACTAAAGACCAATAACTAATGAATGAAATAAAAAAAATAGATGGAATTTATATAATATAAATTATCAGTGGTACGCTAACAAAACGAACAAAGGAATTAGTTATTGGCAGTGATTGGGATACAAGTTAAAGGTGTCGCAGTCAAGGGTAATTAAAAAAAAGGATTAGCCTTGACTGCGGCCTTAAAATATCCCTGAGGTAAGAAAACATTCAAGAAGAATAAACAGCTGCACGAGTAACAATGAACAAAAATTGACCTTGATCTTTAAGCTGTTTCTTCTAACAAGCAAAACCATCCACCACATTAGCTCAATTTACGTCCTGTCTCTAATATATGTGTGTATGTGTGTGTGTGTGTGTGTGTGTGTGTGTGTGTGTGTGTGTATGTGTGTGTGTGTGCGCGCGCGCATATTAATTGGGACCGTGATAAATAGGACATTTATTTGAAAAACACTCGGGAATAATATGACATTACTATTATTATATTTATGGAGGAGCGCTAAACCCATAGGATTATACAGCGCATCTGGGGGGGATGGAAGGTATTCAGGCTCAATTCAGGGAACCGAAGCACAGAACCAATTCCCTAGATCAAGAGCTCCTCACCAGCGTCAAGGAACCTCCCTTGAGGGAATGATATGACAGATAATTGATTTAATGTGATATATATGACCACCCTTTACTTTTATCAGCATTGTTACTCACTTTAGCAATTTCTTCGTCCTAATAACAGCATCAATTAGCTTCTCCACAGACGAACAGTCCTGTTTTGGGGTAGGGTTACCTGGAGTTTACCTGGAAAAGATTTCGGGGGTCAATGCCCCAGCGGCCAGGTCTGACAGGCCTCGGGGTGGATCAGGGTCTGATCAACCAGGCTGTTACTGCTGGCCGCAAGTAAACCGACGTACGAACTACAGCCCGGCTGATCAGGTACTGACTTTAGGTGCCTTTCCAGCGCCTTCTTGAAGAGAGCCAAGGGTCTATTGGTAATCTCCCTTATGTATGCTGGGAGGCAGCTGAGCAGTCTTGGGCCCCTGACACTTAATTGATAGACGTTTCGCCAATCTGTGTCTTCAGCAATCTAATACAAAGACATGAGAATGGGACTTTTACAGTGGAGCTGGTGTAAGTGGGTGAGCGATGCAGCAGTGGCAGAAGTGGTTATATATGGGTGGGGCCCACTACATTAAGTAGGTCATGCCTGCTATTGATGCTTCACTACATCTAGCTCTACTCTAAAAGCTTCTTCCTCACGTTTCTGTACTAGACTGATAAAGGCCGTGGTGGGCGCAACGTCTCTCGTTACAAATGCCCAAGTGTTGCACAAGTCTTATGTATTAACTTGTCTCTATTATAAACTTTTGATCTAAAGATACTTGTTTGACAAAGCCATTGTCAGATCAATGCGTCAACGGACCTTCAGTCTCTTAAGTCATGAGTTCTTGCAGCAAGTGGTACAATTGGTTAATATAATGCAGAACAGGCCATTTCAAAGGCATTTGCTAACCCGAGGCTTTCATGAATATTGTTTAGTTGAAATGTCAGCGTCATCGAGTGCTTCCAACAAGGAAGAAGTACCTAGCAGCAGCAGCAGCAGCTGTAAACTACCCACCAACAGCAGCTTCCAGCTTCCCATCACTTATTGCGCAACTCATTCTCCGAAAGCGTGGACCCGCATCTGGCCTAATGACGTCAAGCTCCGCCCATCTGTCACCCCACATTACAGTACCTCTCCTGACCGCTGTGGTCCTGCGAGTGGGTATAATATTTTGTGTTGCCAGTTCTTGGAATGCTTTCCTTTTTTTTTTAAGCAGGTCGGATACCTAGCACGGGTACGCCAGCAGAAAATTGACAACCGATCTACGTTGATCTAGGTAGTTTTATTCTTCCTGATGGCTGGGACAACAAGCTGTAATGCAAGGCAAACCTTTATTATAGACGACATTTCGCCCAGGACTGAGCTTTATCATGGTCAAAACACGCAATGTCGTCTATTTTCTTGCAATTAAAAAATCGTTTTGATTTGCTTCATTATTACTTATTAAATTGATCATAATTCCATAGAAATTATTAAAATCCAAGATTTCATAAAATGTCTCTCCTCCGGAGGTCTTTAAAAAGCTATATATGGTGAGACATCTTTATCTTGTACTCAAGATCTTCTTCACAGTCATGGAGTAAGACGTATGTTACTTCTTAAAGCAAAATTAATTCGCACTGCTGAATGCTAGTTTACAATATTTTTAATTCCCCCCCCAAAAAAAAAAAAAAAAAAAAATTGGGGGCAATGATTTTTACCTTGATTTCGGTCTCCAACAGTGTCCTCTCAGTATGAACAGTGACACAGCTGCGAGCTTTTCCTTCTATGATGGCAGTAAAATTCTAGACGTGTTATTTTTCAGCAAGAAAATTTACAGGTATCCATTGGGAATAGCTTCTTCTTTATTATCCCTCCAGGGTTTGTAATGCAAGTAGTCGTCGCTATCATCATCATAACTAAGGAGGAAGAACCCAACACCAGATACTCCAAGATTAAGTGCCAAACTTAGCGTCAGTAGACCGGAACCCATCGCTTCCAAGACCTCTATTCTTTTTACTGCTCACAAGGTAAAATAAAAACCTCTTTTTATCAAAGAACATGAATTGAGGCGCCTACAGTATATTCCCACGCTTCTACAGTGAATGACATTTAAAGGAATCTGAGAAAGGGTCGGACCTGTGGAGTTGTAGAGGCACTTATTTGTTGTCTACTTAAAAAAAATAATAATAAAAAACTTGTTCCACATGGCCCTTGTTCCCACGGCAGTGTGTGCCACTGGCTCACTCATAAGGTGCTCAAAGTTGCAACTTCTCTCCCCACACTCACTAATACCACGTGGTGTTGCAAATGGTTGTTTCGATGACTCACGCAGTCGTAATAACACGATTGCAAACAAACTAGGGAACTGGTGGGGTTAGAACCCATGGCGAGTGATTCCTAAAACTCCAGGCATGCTAATCTTCCTATGGTGTATAAATATACCTAGTTGGATTAATCTTATTGTAGCCAGCTGGCCCAGTGGCTTACGCACTGGCCTGGAGTTTTAAGACTCACTCGCCATGGGTTCTAACCCTACCCGTTTCGTAATTTGGATATGTTTCATAATTAACCTAAAATTTGGGAAGAAAATTAACGAGGATGTTTACTGAATAGGGATTCCACATTAGGATATATATTGATATATCCTTATGTGGAAAGGACAATACGAGGGAAATTAAGGTTGTATATCACCCGTACACCGCCAGTCAAAAATACTCTAACATATAGTGACTAAAGTTAACGCTAAGTGTATATATATCTTTAGATAAACATCATTCTGTGGGTGTAACTCACTTATGTCGTGATTCAGACGGTGTATTTAAAATTTAGCAATGGTACTTTCCACATTCCTTGGGTCATAAAGAATCGACCCCGGAAGAGGTGAACAAAAAATCTTGTAGGGTCTCCAGGGAACCCATGGAAATCCAGTAGACCTATGAGAATCACACGATCCCATTGTTATACATATCTTAGCATCCAAATATGATACAGACATGAATGATTCATCATTTTTATATGTTTTGAGGTATATGCATCAGATTTCACAGCCTGTCCTCAGAGCATGAATTAAGTGCAGCATGAGTCGTGTCTCCTACTTCGTAGAGTTCTACATTAATCTGATGACTTGGTATACTGGCTGATCCTAGTGTTCACAGGTACATGTCCTGGGTTTAGGTAGGGTTTGCTTTTGATGGCTAAATATGTATGTGTGTGAGAGAGACAGACAGACAGACAGACAGACAGACAGACAGAGACAGTGTCCTCAAACATACCAAGAGATCCTGATAGGGTTATCTTAAAAAGTTAAAATCACATAATTAGTTCTTCTGCACAGGTTTACTAAACAGACTGAGGTATTATAATCCCACATGATTATAATACCACTAATTTAGTGGCATTATAATCATGTGGGAGCGCTAAACTCGTAGGATTATACACCGTCTGTGGGGAGGGGAATGGAAGGTGTTCACACTCAATTCAGGGAACTGAAGCCCTTCACCAGCGTCAAGGAACCTTCCCTGAGGGGACCTAACACTAAGAAAAGTCGAAGATTGAGACACTTATGCAACATATGGGAATCTTTAGTGAAGAAACTTAACGTTTCTTCAATAAAGATTCCCATATGTTGCTTTAGTGTCTTAATCTTCAACTTGTCGGTTTCTAAACTATTCATCACACTAAGAAAAGTCACACATCAGTTGCATATGCAGCATTTCGGGCCCTTGTTGGGTCCCTGACTCCCCCCCAAAAAAAGAAGTTAGGAACCACTGACGTAGATAGTGAGTGTATTGGGTGACACTTGCCTCCAGCAGACAGCAGCCCACAGTTCCTATAAGCAACTGAACACTTCACTGGCATCCACATCAATTGCTATGACCTCCTGATGGCATTCAAATCTTTGGCAAACGTGACATTATCTCGCATCCCAAAACTACCTCGTTTATATGCTTTAAGTAAATTCACAGACGTCAGGCAGATAAATGGAAATTCCACCAACTTTGAACCCACAGCCTCTGTTAGGACATGGCGCAACCTGTTTCTAACTAACTACATCTAGTTAAGTTAGTTGTTCCAAGAGTGTTTCAATGCGTAACAGTGATGGGGAAGGAGGAGGTGCGCGCGTATTTGAATGTATCTCTTAAAGATTCAAAATTTTGGGGATTTAGCATATTTTACTTTTGAAATAGTTAAATATCTTCATCCGCAGACTGTGAATCCGACAGGCATCTACATGCATAAGATGTTCAACAAATGGCTAGAGAATGGTCGTACATTCTAGTGTATATCATGTACTGGAATATTATATGAGTACTTTAATAGATTATATTCGTCTGTGAATGTGATTTGCGTATCCTACGCTTTTGGCATAGCACATACAGCTGGAGCAAATATCAAATATGCTGCCACAAACATTGAATTTCAGTTCTTGAATCAAATGCCTGGAATTTGGAAGAACCTTGATTAGGTAAGTTCATTTATTGGGAAATGTTTAAGCAAAACATCCTATGATTGCATTGCATGTGGCATAAGAGCCTTATGAGTAAGTATTAAGAACATTTGTGATTGAAAACTATGCGAACATTTGGTTTGTTTTTAGGCTAAGAATGAGAATGTTAAGTACTATGAGTTAAAAATAATAGAAGAAAGTGTGTTAAATTACACACACTAGTTAGCAAAAGAATTACAATTTAACGAGTTTAACAAGTATACTAAAGATAGGGGAAAGTCCTATAAGATATTACCAGGTGATGTGTTTGAACTTCTCTTGCAATGTTTAAATTCTTTGTCAGATGGGGATCTAAGTGGTATATAATGATTAGCTTATGTGATGAGTCTCAGGAGGTGAATTTTCTTGATGTCTTCCAGAGTCACACGACCCTACGGGTCAGTAGACCAGGTCAACCCAAGCACTGCTTCCCAGAGTCAATTTTATGAGTACACAAGCTTTGATGTCCAGATGCCAAATAAAAGTATATCGATAATTTTTTTTTTTAATTTAAAACCTACTGTGTAGTTAGAATATAATTGTTACATAAAGTATAATATGGAACGAGTAGTGGTGACGGTGGTGCTAGAAGTGCTAGAAAGACTAGGGTTTGCTGGATGTTTTAAGACTAAAGTGGTATTATTCAAATTAGTGCAAAAAAAAAAAAAGTTTCTGTATTTGGTACTGTACTGAGTAAAGTATAAACTACGTATTGTTAAATACTGCATATGAATAATGAAATTAAAAATGACGATAATAAAAATAAATAAAGTTAAAGACAGAATAGTGAGTGGTGATAGTGGGAGCCACAACCACATTCCTAGTCAATATGAATTATTATTACAATCAAATAGAAGCGCTAAACCACAGGGGTCATACAGCGCTGAGTCAATATGAAGACTCCTCAGACTAAAATTCCAAAGAGGCAGCAGATCCAGAGGTTGACCGTAGTGACTTAGCCACTACTCCAGTTTGGTGGCCCTGTAAAGCGAGGCAAAGGGCAAAAAAAAAAAAAAAAATGACAGCTTTGAGGAGAGCCGTACATACTCATTATCCACTACTCTCCATTACCCCAGCCACCTGAATCACAATCACCGCCGTACTACTGTCAACACTGCGTCTCTGCCAACAGATCACAACACTCAACCAAAATTACTGCTGCTGTCAGAACTACCATGGGAGCCACTAGTTCTAGTGCCTCCAACCTCACATTCGCCATCCATAAAGTCACCGAAGCAAGTACCACCATCAGAGCTCCCACAATTAAAATTATAACCAAAACTATCACAACTGTTCACATCCCTTACATGACTGTCGTTACAACCTCCATATCTATAACTATAACGATCACAACAATCAATTATACCACAATAACCATCACTAACATAACCACCACCACATCCAGCACCACTATTACCATCGCGTCAATTACAATTATCACCACCATTCCGTCAAAAATCTATTTACACCACGATCACCCCCCAGCTAATCACAATAGGTACATTCACAACAGCCACAATCACATCCAAAACCATTACAATCGCCACTACCATCGCGTTAACCAGTATCACCTCATCTACCATCAAAACCTCAACTATTTTTACTCCTATTAGACACTATTACAACTACCACCAACATTTCACCACTACCTCTTATTACAAGCACCACTACTGTCTGTACAACCACTAGTACCACCATCATCACTATAGCACCACAAATGCAACAATCATAACCACTACTACCACTATAATAAACACCATAACCATGCTATCACCAGTACCATCAACAACTTCACTAATACTATCGCTTTACCAATACGATCCTAACTACCAAAACCTCTCTACCCAATTCGACAACCACTAACACCCATTACTCCAAACCCCATTAATACCACAACTCTACCACCACCATAGCTAATTGTACCATCACTTTCACTTCCTCCACTACTACCCTCGCAAATACCACCACCATAAATACCACCACCATAAGACTTAACAAGGAGAGCAGAGGTGCTGGGGCCACATATGGCTGGCATTTACTGCTTTATTAGATTACAAGCTATGCAAATTACGCCCGTAAACATGCACAGTCCTGGAGTTTGTGGTGAGGGGGAAGATGACGTTGAACTCCGGCCACTATTGATGAAAACGGCTTGCGCGTGAGCCCAAGTTATAAATATTAGGTAACAGAAAATAATGAGCCTCACTTTTCTTGTTTTGTGAGTGCTTGTTGAGCATTATCTGTGTTTATTATTTTGATACATTCACTAAGTACTTCTAGTTCTGGGCTGTTATCTCGACAGATGCTAGTATTTACCTGGGTTATGCCACGAAGATATTGTCTCCTATTACTGAACATTATTAATACTGATGAATTATATGATATTTTGAAGTATTGTTGTTATCCAAGGATTAATTAAGATTCTCAGCTCTGACAAAGGTGTGATACCTCTAGCCTCGAATGCCACTGGTTCACAACAGAACAATATAATGACGTGGTACAACGTGCATTGTCACTACCTCCCAACAGAACAATATAATGATGTGGTACCGCTTGCATTGTGTCACTGCTTCACAACAGAACAATATAATAATGACGTGGTACAACGTGCATTGTGTCACTGCTTCACAACAGAACAATATAATAATGACGTGGTACAACGTGCATTGTGTCCCTGCTTCACAACAGAATATAATGATGTGGTACAACGTGCATTGCGTCACTGCTTCACAACAGAATATAATGATGTGGTACAACGTGCATTGCGTCACTGCTTCACAACAGACCCAGCTATAATCATAGCATGGTGCCGGGTGCCTCATGTGTTATTGTTCCACAATTGATGCTTAGCAACATGATATCATGCATCTTACATTATTTAGTGCAATACATTTTATATAAAACATCGAAGCATAATGACTATTTCCTTCAAGAGAGATGCCTGGATTTACAAAAAAATAAATATTATTCCTAGGCGCTATGCTACCCTTACTGGCTTGGTACTTTACCATATATATTATTATAATGACTTCTCTCAGCTTCGTTGCACATTTTTACCTACCTGGGTCACATCGGCACTGACAGGAAGACTCAGTCTTGCCCTGCATCTCCAGAGGGAAATTAGTGGTTATCTCGTCTGTCTTCCAGTGACGACATTTAAGTATCTTAAATCTTTCTTCATAGCTCATATTTCTTAAATCTGGAATACATTTTGTTGCGTGTCTTCAAACTTTTCTTTCTCGTTGTTTCTTTAATTACTGGCTCCATATAAGAGGTTTTCTAACGTGGATCTAACATTGCGTTGTAAATTGCGTGTTTAGTCTATTTCAGTCTATATAATTATAGACTATCTTAAGGACACCCAATATTGCTTATGAATAATAAATACCGATTTATTTGCCTAATATAATTTTTTATTATCATCAAGATCTTTCTATATGAGGTGGTGTTAGGAGTATATGAAAAATTATATTTTTCTTGGGATCTGCTTATACTTTCGCTCATCTTCAACACATGACATTTCGCCACAATAAAACCCTTCATCCTGGTTTTGCTCCAACTGCTCAATCGATCAAATTTTTGCGTGTTTTTAGTCACTTTAATTTGCTTACGTGAGCTGTGATCAGCAGGTGCTTTAACCTAGCACAGTTTATTTCTGAGCTGAAGCTTCGGTGTTCCGTCTATTGCCTAGCTCTTCATTTATGTAATATACGATATTTATCACGTGCCTGCCAGACAGTAATAATAATAATAATAATAATATAAGTAATAATATTAGTAATAATAATAATAATTGTCTTTATATTTCTTGCCTAAATATCGGAGCATTTGTATGTTGGGATCTTGTCTCGTTTTGGATTTCTCTCTTTAAAAGACGCGAGGTAAAAGTTTGCCCACTAATCATAGTTTTTGTTAATTTTAGCTTCTACAGTCGAAGCATAATCTCTCTACTATTTTTTAAATTTGGTTTTGTTCAGCAAGTCAGATTTTCCACACTGTAGCTAAATGTTCACGGATCCGTCTCACATATATGATGAAAAGTCCTCTGAAGGATTTTTTGTTCAAAATTTTGAAGGTAAATTTAATTTTGGGTAATCTTGTTTACGGGGATAATTCCATACTTTTGAGTGTTGTTTGAAACATGAGAAGCATAATAGTTTCTCTGTATTATTTATAGTTTCGTGATTGTTTTCTGCTGTTCTGTAGGTTACCACAGCCACGTATGTGCTCGCATCAGGAGTGACATATGTCCAGGGATGCTGAGCACCTGATGTTTAAAGTATTGATGGCTCAGTAGTCTAAGGCATTCGGAATTTTTGCGGGTTTCTCGGCAAGGCGTGCTAAAATATCGGGGGTTCGATCCCCAGCTAGTCACAATATTGTTGATATAGATATATATATATATATATATATATATATATCTTTATCTTTCAACAAACCGACCGTATCCCACCGAAGCAGAGTGGCTCAAAAAGAAAATCAAAAGTTTCTCTTTTTTAACTTTAGTAATGTATACAGAAGGGATTACTAGCCACTTGCTCCCGGCAAGGGAGCAATAACATACTGCGGCTAGCCAGGGGATCGAACCCATGTTGTTTTAGACCGCCTCGTGGGAAGCAATCGAAATTCACGACGCTATTAACCACTGAACCAAACAATCCTACAAACATCATGTGGCTAGCGGAACTAGGCATGCTTCATGGTGCGAAGACATACGTTGGTGTGGCAACCTCAGAGCTAATTTCTGTCCTTGCTTCATGAAAGATGACTAGTTCCTCTAGGCACATGATGTTTGTAGGATTGTTTGGTCCATTGGTTTAGAGCGTCGTGAATTTTGACTCGCTTCCCACGGGGCGGGCTGAAACAACAAATGTTCTATGCCCTGGCTAGCTGCAATGTGTTATTGCAACCATGAACCATTTGTTCGTGTTTGCATTAATATGTGTACTGCTTGTGAAGGCTGGTATATCAAACATGCAACCAAACTCCAAACCATTTCACTATAAAGACTTTAAATTCTGATTCCAAAAGTATTTTCCATGTTTTTTTTTTAAATTCCTGTCGCCATATTAAAGAAAATGTGTCAAGGGCCAATACATTTAAACAAGAGAGAGAGACAATCCTAGTTAGAGGGAATAACTCAACTTTTTATCAGATGCTCGTCGATATGTCACTGTGGAAATATATTTACAACAGTCCAAAGAATTCATATAGGAATCCAGCTTAAGGTTATGTACAATGCGATAAGTTATAAAAGAGTCAGGTTTGAATAATCGAAAACTAGTATTATATAGTGAATGTTTATCATGTTTATAATTGCTGAAACAACAAATGTTCTATGCCCTGGCTAGCTGCAATGTGTTATTGCAACCATGAGTCAGGTTTGAATAATCGAAAACTATTATTATATAGTGAATGTTTATAATGTTTATAATTGCTGATTCTAAAAAAATTCTTTCCAGGCAAGAGGTACAAGGAACCAGGAAGGTGGCTTCTGAGCAGTTTGCAGGGTCATTGCAAGTCCGGGTTTGGTTGAATATTGCGTTTGATATCTGAGCTGTTCTTATCAAATATCGGGGATGAGTCCCTTAAGGTTAAAAAAAAAAAAACGTAAGAGAAAAAATAAGGGAGCCAGAATTGTGTTTAGTTTAAACTTCCCACAGTTTTAAAATAACGAAAATGGAATTAAGCCTATGTAGTTTGTGACTAAGAATAATTCTCTATATACAAAGCATACACCTATCACAATTCCCCATAAAGATATTTAAGCTTCTTTGTTAGGTAATTCCTTAGGCAGCAAAATGTGGGGATATCTGTTGTTTCAAAAAGAACGCAAAGAATAATTATTTATGCAATAACATTTCTGAGATTACATCTCGAGATATTATTATTATTATTATTATTATTATTATTATTATTATTATTATTATTACCAATTTTGATAAGAACGAGTTAAAGCAAGGCAGATCAGAAGATATTCTAACAAACGCTTCAAACGAAATTTCTTATTTGATGATTATAACTGAGAAAGTGTAGGCTTCAAACTAAGCAAAGTTATGGGAATAGCGGAGGTCCAACCCCTGAAGAGTGTGATAGATGACTGTCTAGACGATTTACCGACCATTCTTAAATTGAGGTGACTGTAGTTGAGACGAGTTTCCGGAGCACTTCGAAGAGAAAAGTGCCTAGAAATAACATAGCAATCAGTGAAATTTTAAATGAGCCGTCTTGTGTCCATAGATCCTCTTCCCGAGGTGAAGATGAGGACATTCCAGGCAGCAGCGAGTCAAGACTTGCATAGTAACGGTTAGGTTAGGCAAGATTCGTCAGGAAACAGGACAAGTGTTTCCTGGGGCTAGAGATATATATGGTCGAGAGGGACTGGAGATCAGGAGATGTACAATCATTCATAAGAGGGCCGATTTTTTTCCTGTCGCACCCCGGTTCAACTGGCCCAAGCTGGAAACTTACCAGTGTGTAGTAGATGCCTAGATCAGCTGATTTCCAATGCAGGATATCGTAATGACAAGCTCTTTTTCGACTAGGGTGCTCAGTAACTTAGAATTGCCAGTAAAAGAGGGAAACGAAGACCGAATGATTTTTGCTAAGGATAGTGTTATATTGGGAAGAGTCACTGCTGTGCAGTCGACAGGCTGCTGCTGCTTGCCGATCAGTGATTGGCAAATTCTCTCCCCACAAATGGAGTCAAAGTAGCAACAGGCAGGAATCGCTGCACTTAACACGGGAAGAAATGGCAAGACAATCTAGTCCAGTTAGAAAACAGCCATCGGTCAACAGGAACGAAGAAGTCAGAAGAAAGTTAGCTATGGAAGTTTCACAAGTGTGAGAGGTAAGTGTAATATCATGAGAACACAGTGCAGAGTCGTGACGGTGATGTAGAGCAGTTTGATTCCATGACAGTGCAATTATAGGAAGTGCAGTGTCATTAGGTGATCAGAATACAGTGGAGTGTCGTGTCAGTGACCAAAGTGTATAGTTTACAATGATGTATATTTAGCATATTTAGTGCTAAACGAGATTTGAAATTACTTGTGTAATGAATGTTATACCATGTGAAATTGTGTTCGATAATTATACCAGCTTTTTGTCTTTGTGCAACAAACCTGAATCTTTTTATTCTTGTACTGTATATACAACCATTTCTTTCGTTTAACCAATAAACGTATCCCGGTATATGTTAGTTTGTTTGCTTGAGCCAACCGTAGTGCCACATGCGCGCGATACCAAGAAAACGGTACCTCACATGACGAAATTAAACTGATAGTTATTAATGAAAAAGGTGTAATGGTGGGTAATTTTAAAAACCCTAATATAAATTGAAACAATATCAAGAAAACAAAAAGCTACCAGATTTGCCAGACCTATTGAAAATAGCTTCTCAATGGATTTTGTTACGTCCGCACCACGCTAATAATATAATGATTCATTTTCTGACTACAGATTGAGACCTTATGCAATCATGCGAAATGGGAGAAAAACTCGATAAACGTTCTCACAATATTAAATGATTGAAAATAAAAGCAATTTCCATATTAAAAAAAAAAATCTCATGCTGCTCGATCGTTAGCGCACTCAGCTCACACACTGAGGTCCGGAGTTCGAATCTCCGGTACGGCTGGAAAACATTAGGGACGTGTTGCTATAAGATCTGGGTGTTAGTCGACTGGTATGGGTCGCATCCTGTGAAATAATTATATTATTATAAGTACAGAGCAGCAAGCTTTATTGAGATGCATTATTATTTCGGTAATGTAAACTAGATGGAACTGTAAAATATGAACCTGGTACAAGAAATACCGGATAACTTTAAAATAAGAAGTATAAATATAAATAGGGATAACCTAGGAAGACAACGAATAGAAAACAAAATGACTGAAGTACAAAACAAACAGTTAAGATCATAAACTATAAACGAAATGAATACAAGTTTAAACTTACTGATAAATCCCGATGATCGTACAAATCACGTATGAAAAAATAAATAGAATTCAATAGTAAACGGGAATTTGAAAGTCGAATTACACACACCAAAGCAAACCATAAAGAATTCTTAGAATATATTACATAAAAAAAGTATCTGACTAGGGACAATTGATAGCAATAAAGAGAAATAAAGAAGTGGCTTTAATCCTCTCGGCTAACATCACTGAATATGCAACTTGTCAAGATATGAATACATTCATGCAGCAAAAATTCAGTTTCAGTACTTGCAGCTGACAACCTAAATATTAGCAAAATTAGCGGCCGTGACGCGATAAAATATATCATGGGGGATGAACCGCCTGCCAGAAATATAAAAAAAAATAATGAAGACATATTACATTCCCAGTAACAGTAATAATAAAAATAACAAAACGAGGGCATGGGGTCACACTAGGAAAAGGCAACTGTTATTCAAATTTCAAGAGAGTGTGACCTCAACCACCTGCTCATTGCCTTAACATCAAATTTGCCTAAACAAATGAAACCTTTTCAGACCAAGAATGTATTTTTTCTTAAAGAATTACTCAATTAGAAAGCAACATGAATCTGAAAAAAATGGCTAAAAATACGCATCTACTAGCCAGAGACGTTTGTAAAAAAATACGCTCGTGTTCCCAGATTATAAAGCATCTCTAATCTCTCCCGTGGACCTCCATACAAAGGAGGATAGTATGGAATAACTTTTTCCCACTAGTATAGCCAGTGATGCATTCGGATTTGAGAAGCAACGATTAGCGTCATCTGGCCGTCCAAAGTCATGGTGTAGTGGCAGAAGCAGCCAAGGAACCATGAACTTGACTATTCTCTACTTTGGTGGAGAATTTAGAGTATTGGATCAAATCCTCTATTAGTGACAAATATTTGTAAGTAATTACACTCATGTTCTCCAATTTAATACACCAACCACTCAAAAACTATATCCCCACCTGCTTTTCACATCTGTCTTAGTTCCATACATGCATACATACAGCAGCTGGGTCAGATGTGGTTAAGAAAGATGTTAAAACAAATGTGGCTATAGTTTTAGAGTGGTTGGTATATTTGTTCAATACATGTAAGGAGGAAGGGATTAACCCAGAGTATGCGTAGTTCCTTTGAAATTAAATGGCAATACGTCGGCTGAGTATACCTGATAGTATGGTACAATTTTTATTGAATGAGCTAAGGATAAGATAGAAAGTAGAACTACGGGGGAACAAGGAATATTTAGGAAAGGTTGGGGATATGTAGACCAACAAAATAAAATCAAGAAACTTTTTATTGCATTTCTTCTTTCAAAGCACCGGCCGTATCCCACCGAGGCGGGGTGGCCCAAAAGAAAAAACGAAAGTTTCTCCTTTTATTAAATTTATAGGGTGGATAGGATATCAAAGTGACAGATGTTACAATGTGTGAAATAGGTTTACCTGGAGAGAGTTCCGGGGGTCAATGCCCCCGCGGCCTGGTCTGTGACCAGGCTAGGTAGTAGGTTACTAAAAGCAGTTAAGAGTTTGTACAAGAATGGTATACAATACCGACCAGATGAAATTAAGACACATGTGCAACATCTGTGTATCTTTATTGTAGACGTTTCGCCCTCCAGTGGCTTTATCAATACAAATTCTAGGATATTGTTTGAAGAGAGTAGAACTATATACAAAAGATGAGGTTATCAGTCCCTCGGCCTTGGAGTTGGTGTGAAGAGCACCGAAGTCGTGGAGTTTGTCGGCAACGACAACTACTACTACAACTAACCCATCTCTTTGGGTATGACCTACTTCTACACGTCCTTTTCCACCTGACGTTAGTATATAAGCGTCAGCATCCTTGCCTCTGCTCCACAAACTCCACAACTTCGGTGCTGTTCACACCAACTCCAAGGCCGAGGGACTGATAAACGCATCTTTTGTATATAGTTCTACTGTCTTCAAACAATGTCCTAGAATTTGTATTGATAAAACCACTGGATGGCGAAACGTCTACAATAAAGACACCCAGATGTTGCACATGTGTCTTAATTTCATCAGTTAAGAGTTTGTATGCGGATAGTCTCAGGTAAGAGTATTTAGGAGAGAAGGGGATTATGTTGCGATAAAAGTAGTCTTCAGACAATGATGTGTGATGTCACCATAGTGATGTGTGATGTCACCATGGTGATGTGTGATGTCACCATGGTTAACATTTTTAAATATATGATTATACAAGAGGTGAATGCTAGGGTGTTAGGGAGAAGTGTGAGATTAAAAGATTACGAGATATCGTAAGGGAAAAGCCTGTTATTTTTCATAAAGTTTACTTCCAGAATTTACGAGATTCCCAGCAGCGGATAGGCCGTGTTAAGTAGGCACATACGTAGATACAGGTTTCTCTTCGACTTTCTGGTTATGGGTTAAAGTGTCCCTTCCCGGTATCATTAACTTTCTACACATATGCTGCTATGTATGATAATCTATGTAACTGTATTTGTGTATACCTGAATAAACTTACTTTACCATCTGATAACCTGTTTGTTCTAACTCAGCATTCAATCGGGACTACTGCCAACCTAAGTTCGTTGCCAACGATAACTGCCTTAACCCTAACCATCATCAGAGTTAATAGTAAGCTTCTGTTTTCTTCTGGGGAAGGGATGCCTTTATGCATAAACAATCTTTTCTTTTTCATTCTTTTGATTGTACTTATTTTGGCTATATATTTTTTTTTTCCTTTTCCATGTTAGTAATTTTCATAGGAGGGAACCAGCTTCCTCGACAAACACAAAGAGGTGGTTTTCACTGTTGCTCTTTGCCGATGATAGTTCATTTGGGAGTCCTAAGAGAGGCTGTATAGAAAGGTCGGGAAATCTGGGAGGGTATGTAAAGGAACGAGATTCAAAGTGAAGGTAGAAGAGAGGAAGGAGATTGGGAGTAACTAAACAATCTATGCATTAAAGACTGGATATTATGTTGGAGGGGATATGAGGAATGAGTTCCGATGTTTGGGAGTGTACCTGTAAACGGATGGATCTATAATAGAGATGAACTATAGAAAAGGAGCGAGTGAAGATGGGTAATGTGGTGAGGAATCTGTAGTAGTTGTTTATCTGTGGAGGCGAAAATGAAAGGGAGCAGAGTATAGTGGAGCCAACACTTTTACACGGGTGTCAGACATGGATTTAAAACATTGCAGTGAGGAAGAGGCTGGAGGCAGTAAAAATGTCATATGTGAGGGCAATGTGTGGAATCAAAATTTATTATGCAGAAAATTCGGAGTGTGAAAAATAGGTTTGGAGTAACCAAAAGTATAACATGGAGGGCTTAGCCGAGGTTGTTGAGGTAGTTTGTTCACGTAGAGAGGATGGAGCAAAATAGGAAGACTAGGAGGGTAATAGTAAGGGAAGGAATGGATGGGATTGTTCGATGGACAGGTGCCTTTCCATTTTCTGTAAAGATTTTTTGCTAAGTTCTTCGCGTACTTCTGTCATTCACCGTCTGTCTCTATTCTCTTTCTTCAGCATTATCAGGTGGTGTGTGTGTGTGTGTGTTAGTTACCAGCTGTGAAACGCACTTGTCGATAGACACGGGCTGTTTTGTGCGTGGTGTGTGTAGTCACCTATTTATATTCACTTATTTGTGGTTGCAGGGGTCGAGTCGTAGCTCCTGGCCCCTCCTCGTTGGTCTTTAATGAATCCACTCTCTCATAGCTCTAAGAGCTTTGTAGTACCTCTCCGTAAAGCTGTTACCTCCTCCTCTTCTTCTCCTCTGTACTCACCTAGTTGTGGTTGCAGGGGTCGATTCACAGCTCCTGGTACCGCCTCTTCATTGGTCGCTACTTGGTCACTCTTCCTGCTCCATGAGCTTTAATATACCTCTTCTCAAAGCTATGTACGGATCTTGCCTCCACTACATCATTTCCCAGACTGTTCCACTTCCAGGCAACTCTGTCTGAAGAAATACTTCCTAACATCCCTGTGATTCATCTGAGTCTTCAACTATCAATTGTGACCACTTGTTGCTGTATCCCATATCTGGAACATCTTGTCTCTGTCCACCTTGTCGATTCCTCTCAGTATTTTATGTCGTTATCATATCCCCTCTATCTCTCCTGTCCTCCAGTGTCGTCAGGTCGATTTCCCTTAACCTCTCCCCGTAGGACATGCCCCTTAGCTCCGGGACTAATCTTGTTGCAAACCTTTGCACTTTCTCTAATTTTCATACATGCTTGGGTAGGTGTGGGTTCCAAACTGGTGCTGCATACTCCAATATATGCCTCACATACACGGTGTACAGGGTCCTGAACGATTCCTTATTGAGATGTCGGAATGCTATTCTTAGGTTTGCTAGGCGCCCACATGCTGCATCAGTTATTTGGTTGATGTGCGCTTCAGGAGATGTGCCCGGTGTTATATTCACCCCAAGATCCTTTTCCTTGAGAGGGGTTTGTAGTTTCTGACCCCCTAGACTGTACTCCATCTGCGGTCTACTTTGCCCTTCTCCAATCATCATGACTTTGTACTTGATGGGGTTGAAATAAAGAAGTCAGTTTCTGGACCAGGCTTGCAGCCTGTCCAGATCCCTTTGTAGTTCTGCCTGATCCTCGTCCGATTGAATTCTTCATCAACTTCATATCATTTGCAAACAGGGACACTTCTGAGTTTATTCCTTCCGTAATGTCGTTCACAAATACCAGAAACAACACCGGTCCTAGGACTGACCCCTGTGGAACCCCTCTCGTCACACGCGCCCATTCTGACACTTCGCCACATATCATGACTCGCTGTTGTCTTCCTGACAGGTATTCCCTGATCCATTGCAGTGCCTTCCCTGTTATCCCTGCCTGGTCCTCCAGCTTTTGCACTAATTTCTTGTGTGGAACTGTGTCAAACGTCTTCTTACAGTCCAAGAAAACACAATCTACCCACCCCTCTCTCTCTTTTGTGTTACTGCTGTCACCCTGTCATAGAACTCCAGTAGGTTTGTGATACAGGATTTCAAGTACTTGAAACCGTGCTGGTTGTCGCTGATAAGCTCATTCCTTTCTAGGTGCTCCACCACTCTTCTGATAATCTTCTCCATGACTTTGCATTCTATACACGTCAGTGACACTGGTCTGTAGTTCACTGCTTCGTGTCTGCAAATTCCTTGCAGTACCTGTCTAGCCAGCAATTTATACCAATTGCCCTAGACATCCATTCATTGCCCACTCCCCTTCTAGGCAAGATGCTACATATAATTGGGACCCCCTCCCTTAGGCCTAATTACATCTATGGCTGACCTGTACTTATCCAGCAGCTCTTGTCTCCTGCCCTTCCCGATTTCATTTCCACCAGCACTAAGACAGATGATGGGATTGTTCCCATTGCCTGACATATTATACAACCTATTGATTATGTCATCAACACCAGCCCCTGGGAAGCACAACTCTGTCTAACGTTCCTATCCCTGTTATAGAAAGCATGGTCCATATATCTTACCTGTGAGTCACCCACAACCAGAATGTTCTTACCTTGATTAGCAGGGGAGTTAGTGGTACCTTTAACCTCGCTAACCACTGAAGTACACTCATCCTGGATAACAGAGAATTGATTTCCTACCTTCAGATCTTCTCTATTAAGCTTCCTTATCTTGATACTTCTACCTTTGGCAGAGACCACATTCCACTTGAAGTGGTTGCCACTCTTCAACTCACTGTTGGTAACCTTTTTCCTCCACACCGACTCCACTCTTCGCACACTCACTCCCAAATCCATCTAGGCGAAGCTTCAGCCTCCCATTTTCCTCTTGGAGAAGTAGAACCTCCTTCAACACTTTAACCTGAGATTCCAAAACACTACAGCAAGCCATGGTACTTTATTAACCCCCCAGACAGATAGGACAGGATGATCTTTCGTGACCACTGACCTTAGCATGAGCGTGTGTTTTAAGGGACAAACGTGTGTTGCTCTGGTCTATGCCCATTGCTAATATATCATTTGCTTGCTCATATATTTTTGTTGTACTTGAGAATAATTAAGCCGACTCTAAATGCATATTTAAAAGAAGTCAGAGACAGAATAAAGTATACTGAGAACGCCAAAGATAAATTGTGAAGAGATTAGACCGGCTTAGAGATCACCAATCAAGACACACTGCCAATACTCCGAGTCTTGCAGTGGCCAGGACAGCTGCTAAACGTTTATGTAATATTTCTCCACAATCCTGCCTTGCTTGATGGCTCTCAAAGAAACAAATACACAGAACAATGTTTTGCTTACAAAGTCTTTCCCTACCGGAGATGTGGTCGTATATCCACCTATTGCTGGTCCCATTAATCACCACTATGTAAAGCTGCAGTAAGACAAAATGTTCCTGGACCAGGTAGTTTCTTCAGAGTATCTCTTGCTAATTATAAATTTTAGTCTCGCTACACTTGTACAGGTTGAAGCTCTCGTTTGCCACGTCATTACCACTCAACAGGAAAAAATTATCAAGTAATTGTTGGTGTCATATTTTTTTTCCTGTGATTTTTTAAGGCTAATCTCACCACAAAGTCTTACATCATGTGCACAGTGAACTTTCTTCCATATCAGAAGTGGCTGGTCAGACAATTTATTATACAACAAAGCCTGATCATTTATTATACAAAGCATGATCATTTATTTCACAACAAAGCCTGATAATTTATTATGCAACAAAGCCAGGTGAACCACTCCTTTCGCTGGTTATGACATTTAGGTCAACAATTTCCTCTTTATTTTCAAACCTGTATGATTCATCAAGTGTTACATGTTGTCTAGATTTTACACAAAACGACTAATTTATATTATATTACCACCAGAACTTGATGGATTTCGGTCGCTTGACGATCCGAGGAAGGCATCCCCGTATTGAGTTAGCCCAGCCCCCTGCACCTCAATACATGTGATTAGAACGAAGTGCAAAGAGAGAATCATAAGCCATCATATGGAAACTTATGTCTCGATTCCTTCAATGAAAACGGAAAATTATGACATATGCAGCAACAAATGTAATTCAAACCTTAAGAAACATCAGCCTTGAAGCTAAACTGAAGAGGCATTCTCTTGTTATCTTAGATGAACCTACTCCCAAAAATATCCTAATTAACTTTAGCAAGTTCTTAAAATGCAACTTTCAAGTTTAAACTCTTTTATATTCTACTTAAAATTCTTTACTGTCATGTAAGAAATTTATTTATTTTTAAGCAAATACACACACAAAGCTTAGTAGGTACTAACCGCCCATGAGATGCATCAGTCTTGAAGACTACGGTGTTCTTCAACTTCAAGACTGAGGGACTGATTACCTCATCTTTTGTATATAGTTCTACATTCTCCACATTATGTTCTTATGTTGATAAAGCCACTAGATGGCGAAAAGTCTACAAATAAAGATACCCAAATGTTGCACATGTGACTGATTCTTCATCTAGTATTTCGCTCTTTGGAGTATAAACTATAAATGCAAAACAAGTTAATGATAATTTTTTGTAATTTTAGTAGTTCTTCCGATAGTTTCAGAAGTCTTTTTCCCTCCACTTGCCTTATTAGGGTTTGACTGGGGGGAGGGGGATCTCACCCCTGCACCTGCAGTGGGTATTGGGACTTCAGTGGGAGACAAGTTCCTGCTCATAGTCAGGAGGCAGGTGGGTGGGAACTAGTGCCTCAGCGCCTGCTTTTCAGGAAACAGGTGTGGGGGGGATTCGTGCCCTTGTATTCATCTTATCGGGATGCTGTGAATGTATCGAAATTTAAGATAAGATATAATGTGACTGATTTCAAATTGGCTGAATTTTTAATTATAATTGATGCAACAAAGAGAGAGAGATCTTTAGGGAGCCTCCCCCAAATAAAAACTTTGAGACTCGGTTTATGTTTTTGAAATCAGTATAAAAAAAAAAATTAATATATTCTCCTGAACAAGGCGCAACCTAAGAAAATCCCCACCAATGGGCTTCACCCCCAAAATTAAAAATTCTGATATCAGATCTATGTCACTCAACATAGTTCGATCAATAAAAACAACTCCTGGTTTAAAACTTTTGATATATAGTGAAAGTTGTCCCTAGGTGTAAAAAAGCCAATGACACACTGGCCTTCATGGGAACTAAATTACAACAGAACCCACAAACCAACAAGAGAACAAATTTTATCACCCGTAACATTAAGAAATAAAGGCCAGGAACAGTACTTTACAAAAATATTTAAGATAATTTGGCTATTATTTATTCCGACACTAGCTGCACCGAGCCAACAAAAATTGGACAAGGGAAAAAAACGAACTTTCGCCGATTCAGCATGAATAGTATTCTTAGTTTATATAGCACATGATAAGTAAGAAAAAAGTACGTCATTCCCTGCATACAGATGTGACAGGATCTTGTATCCATGACCGAGGCTCTGGAAGCCGGCTTGACCTCTGCTGCAACCTCTGCATCATCCCGGACACACAACATGTTTACATTGTTAGAGAATGCATATTCTTGATTATCTTTAACAAGCGATGACAGAGAGAGAGACAGACAGACAAACAGAAAGAGAAAGAGTGAAATTTCACCTCTAAAGCTACAGGATGTGGCTGTCTTTAAGCAGCTATAAAGAAAATGCTGACCTGTAGCTCAGCACTTTGCTGTCATGATGCAAGTCCCTGATCTAATGAGATACCCTCTGGACCAAGAAAGGCTGAGGGCCAGGATAAATTAAGCTCAAGATTACATAGTACATGTGCAGACCAGATAGCATTACCTATCTAACATCTATGAGCACTGCCTAGCGCAATGCAAATGGTCTTCTCAATAGAAAAGCAGAGCAGAACTCAGCACACAGCCTAGTGTCACTCTTGCCAATCACTGATATAATCTCAAGGCAAATAGCAGCATTTATTTTGTGACAACCACACGTTTCTTTGTGACAGTCAATATGGCTTCAGAAAAAATCGTTCTGCTGCTGATCTGTTAAACCCTTAATTATGTGGCACCAGCCACTAGATGAATCCAAGATCAGATGCGCAGAAGTAATGACCATTGCTGGTGCTTTCGAATGAATATGTAACCAGGGACTCTTGGCAAAACTGCAAGCACTATGAGTCTCTAGCTCTGCACCTCAGTTTGTAGGTGACGGTGGTGGTACCGGATACTACCCGCCACATGTTTGTACACTTATTGTCCAGGTTAATTGGATCTCTACTGTATTTTGAGTGTACTTTGAACACGTACAGAAACGTACACACACTACTAGTTATCCCTGAATTTTCGACATCATTAATATTATTAGGTTTAACTAATTATATTAAGAGTTATGTAGCTTTTAGTCTTCAGAAAATTATTATTTATTCCGATACTGTTTTAATCTTAAAGTTGTCTTGTATCAAATGAAAATTGTTGTCAATCTTATCATGAGAAACTTCAGTAGCTGGGACTAATTATTCTATTTCACCTCTCTCTCTCTCTCTCTCTCTCTCTCTCTCTCTCTCTCCTTTCTTTTGTACAGGGTTTGACAAGGTTAGGTTAAGGATCCCTAATTTTATTGACAAGCTTTTGACAAGTTAAGTATTCCTAACTTTATTGACAAACTAAGACCTGCTTCCTACATTAGCTCCTTTAAAAACCTTCCCTAACACTATAATTTGGCTATAAGTATACGTAGCCTTGAAATAATTTTTCATAATACATTAAAAAAAGCTTAAAATTTCTTTCATTAATGAAAGTATGCTTTTCTACAATAAAAGTGTTGTAATCCTCAAATCTGAGAGGTTTAAAACGAATTATTGTTGTTAATATCGAAAACAGGCATTTTTAGTCTTCCTTTCTTCCAGAGGAGATTTATTAACACAACTCTAAACAGCACATAAACAATGAATCATTTATATTTATGAAACAATGACCATGATGAAGTAGTAACCAGGTATGGGCTAAAGATTTGAGTTGTTGAATTGACTTTATTAGTGTTTGGATGTTGTACAACCATGTTCTAAACTCGACTCATTCTAGAAAGAATTGATCACAGGTGAAGCGGTGTTCTTGAGGTTTCCACGCCGATTCGCGAAGTGGAGCCAAGTGTTGAACTTTGATACCTTTGGATCTGAACATGAAACACCGTCATCTCTCCGATGTTGAAGGCTCTGCAGGATGACAGATCCAACGAAACTGGGTAGATTAGAGATACGTCGCCTTGCATGCTTTTGTATTCTGTCTAAAAGTCGCGGATGAGACGGGGATAAGGAAGGTAATCCAATAAAATGATGCATACTCAAGGTGACAGCGCACAAGCCTCAGAGTTATGCAGCCTCTGTTGTCAAGCACGTACGAGATGCATCTCAGTGCTGTTAACTTCTTGGCCGCCTTGCTTGCAAGTTTTACCACGTGATAATTCAGACATTTGTGAATAAAATTTCACTCCTAGATTATCAACCACATCCCTGGACTCCAACACTCTTCCATTCATTAATACCACAGCTCCAGCATTAACATGCTCTTTGCAGACCATCATCATTGGTGTTTCCTCATTAACAAATATAATGTGTCTTTGCTTTTTCCCCTGGTTGATATAGATGTAAGCTGGTGACTAATATTCCTGAGAGCGTCAAGCATCTCACTTGCATGAGTAAATGATAGGGTAAAGGCATGGAATTTTGGATTGAATTGGAGAAGGTCACTGAAGTAACAATGGACCAAGTACATTTCCTTGTTGAAAATTAACACCGCTTGAAAAAAGTCACCAAGATATAACACAATGCCAGAAATTCTAGGTACATGTAGTTTGGCCAAGTTCCTGAGGTCACACCCTGTCGAAGGCTTCTTCCTGCTCATGATGCAGAGGATGAGAGACGGCGCTTCTCGACAGTGTCCCCGGCTGGGTCATCTGTGGTTGTTGCTGTAAGTTTCTGCTGACACTTCCCAACGGCAGCAGCAGTATCGTCGCCCCAGTCGAGGGGCAGGAGACACGAGATGAAAAAAAAAAAACAAGAAAAAAGAGAAGCATGTCGCTTTATCCTCTTCAGGGAACCGGTCAAGTCGTTTGTACGTTGGACTGTGTGCGACCAGCAGTAATAGCCTGGTTGATCAGCCCTTGTTCCAACGGGAGACCTGGTCTGGAACTGGACCACGGAGGCGTTGACACCTGAAAGCATCCTCCAGATATCCTTCAGATTCAGGTTCATATAACTGTAAGCTGGTGATTGATGTTCCTGAGAACACTTGCTATTTCCTCTCTTGGATAAGTAAATGTCAGAGTACAGACATCTGTATAAGCAGTGAATTCTGGGATGAGGTGAAGGCCATTGAAGCCATTGTGAGTCTTGTTGACTCTGTCCCACAGAGAGCGTTGCATACAAAAAGGGACACAGCAGCAGCAGAGAGCAGGAACAGCAGCTGAAACAGTAGAAACAGGGAGCATACAAGCAGCAGCAGCAACAAAAGTTGAAGCAATAGAAGGAGCATACGAGCAGCAGAAGCGGTAGCAGCAGCGGTATTATAAACAATGAGAAACAGAAGCGATAGCGGTATAACAGAAAGCAACAACAGAAAATCTAATGACTCTATTGATCCAACAGCAGAAGCATCAGCAACAATGAAAAACACAAACACAACAAACAGTTGGGAAAGGAGCAGGAGAGCAGTAAAAAAGGAACAAGAACAGCAGGAACAAGTTGAGGTGGAGGGGGAGCAGCGTGAGCAACAGGAGCAACAGCAGCAACAACAGAAAGCAGCAGCAGCAGCAATAACAAATGCTGCAGTATTACTACCTGGAGTAGAGCCGTTTTTTCTTCACTTCCCCAAGTGCCAATATAAAAGGCCAACGATGCTCCCTGGCTGTCTTTCTCTACTCCTCCCTCCTAGGCACTCCCTATAATCCCTCATAGGCACTCCATCCTAATCCCTCATAGGCACTCCATCCCAATCCCTCACAAATTAAGACAGTTTTAACAAGACTGTGCACACCCGCTCGATGTCTATGATATTTACGTAGTGGGATCAAAAATGCATTATGTTTACCTGTCATGTTACATCAAAGTAGATGAGTTACGTAGACGAGGTAACGAAATCTATCAGGCTGAGCTGGGAGTCTTCAATAAGGCGTTGACGGTACATTCAAGTCTTCCATTATGTCAGTGTTTTGAGAATAATATATAATACAGACAAGATGATGAATAAGACTGGAAAAGCCTACTGTGTAGGCGAAATGTTTTAACGCTAAAGAAACCCAACTGTTGCACATGTGTCTTAATAATGTCAGGATGTACCTAGTGGAGTGAACCCCGGTCCTGGACCAGGTCTCCTGGCTGAAGTTTAGTAACTACGGGAGCTTCAGATGTGGTGTCCCGTAGCTCGGGTGGTAGCGCACCCAGCTAACACTGAGTGTTCGTGGTTCGATCCCCGGTGCGGGTGGAAACATTGGGCGAGTTTCCTTATTCCAGCTGTCCCTGTTCACCTAGCACCAAGTAGGTACCCGGGTGTTAGCCGACTGGTGTGGGTCGCATACTGGGTGGTGGTAGTACACTTCAGATAAGGCTGGGACTGAGCTGAGGTAGGATTACAGCTCTTCACCTTTTAAACTATTTTGTGCAAAGAAAAAACAGTGAGTTTCATTGCAGTAGAAAGGAAATTATTTTAATCGGGAAGTT